>PVJN01045010.1:0-17074 GCA_004026805.1 Lasiurus borealis
AGAGCACGGAAGAGAGGACTCCATGGTAAGAGTCTGAGATGAAGTTGCGATTGGTCATCTCAACCAGGAAACAAATGTCCTATGGGTTCCCTAGAAGATTTTATTGTTAGGAATCTAATGCCTTTTTCAGGATGAGCAGCCCAAAATGCATCCCCCTGATTCCTAAATGGGTTTATCTGTCAACTAGAATTATATGTCAGAGGCAGGCTGCCAAAAATGTGTCTTCTGGTCCAGCATATTTGGAAATGATCTCTTCCTCTTGTCATCAGTCAGCCAGCACTTTGGTTTGCTTCTTGGTACCTCTTGAAATATCATTCATTTGTTCACTCAGTCTCTCATCCAAAAGTGTCTCTTGAGTGCCTACTATGTGCCAGGCACTGTTCTAGGGCCTGGAGATGCTGCTATGGAAAAATGGACAAAATTTTCTACCCAACGGGATTATATTCTAGCCGAGTGAAGACAGATGATAAGTAAGATGCATGGCATGGTAAGTGCTAGGGAGAAACGTAGAACAGGGAAAAGAAATGGGGAATGTTGGGGAAGGGTGGCTATTGTAGCTGACAGGGTGGTAAGTGGAGTCTTCACTGAGACACTCATATTGGAGTAAAGACAGGAAGGGGTTGAGGGAGGGAACTATCTGGATATCTGAGGGAAGAGCAGTCCAGGCAGAGGGAACAGTAAGTGTAAATGCCCCGTGGAGATGGGGGTGGGATAGCACCATGATTGGCACATTCAAGGAATAGCAAGGTCCACGTGTCTGGGAAAGAGAAGGCTGTGGGAGGGGAGCAGTAGAAGGGGAGGTGAGACTACCTGATCTGTAGAGTTTTGAAGGCTGTTGTAAGGAATTTCCGTTTTAACCAGATTACATGGGAAATCATTGGAAGGTTTTGACCAAATTGTTTGTATTCTTTTCTGACTTGTTCTTTCACTCAACCTTGTTTTTGGAAATGCATCCATGTTAATATGTGATTCATTTTTATTGCTCTGTATCATTTTATTGGGCACTCTGTACCTTTCTACCCCTGAAAGACAGTTAAGTTGCTTCTCTTATATTTTTTTGTCATCATGTAGACATATCTCTTTCTATTTGCATTTGTGGGGAGTGGGGGGATTTATCCTATTCACCTCGATGCCATCCTGAAATGATTTGAGGAGAAGTTAGAAGTTAGGGTTCTATATCATCCTGTTCCTCCTGTGAACAGCTGAAGTTTGTGCCGTCGATGGGCCCATCCTATGCAATGCAGTCTTCTTTCTTCCTTCCTTTCTTTCTTTCTTCCTTTCTTTCTTTCTTTCTTTCTTTCTTTCTTTCTTTCTTTCTTTCTTTCTTTTTTCAGTATGGTACTTTTACTAATAAAAATTTTGAAATATCCATTTGACCCTGAAAATACCTGGTGGTAAATGTGTCCTCTGAAGGAGATCATACACTAGCGCCTATCATTTTTATAATTAAATTTGAATCTTCACAGGTGTATTTTTAATTCTTCAATTACAGTACTTTCGGGGTTGTTTTGTTATATCCCTTCATAAAGAAGGAATGGAGAATCCTGAAATCTGTTGAGATAGGCAGCTTAGCCTCGTGGGTGGTTCCTGGCCACGTGTCAACCCGCTGCACCCAGTGAACAAACGCGTGCGGCTGGCCATTTGAAATTGCTGTTAGCAAATGGCAGAGTGGCCAGTAAGGCATGCCTTCTCCTCGGTGAGAGTTTGAGGGCTTAGACCAGGCTGGTGGCTTGGAAGGGAGGTTCTGGGGAAACCTAGGGAATAGTCCTTGAAGAGACTCTGCCCACTTCCTACCCAGGCGCTCTTCACCCAGAGCTGCTCTGCTTACTCAGTGATGAATCCTAGGCACCCCATAAAGTCTTGGGGTCCCAGAATTTGAAACCATTTGACTAAGTGTCCTGTAAAGAGCCTTACAACTTTAAAGTGCAGCTCTCTCTCTCTTTCTCTCTCTCACACACACACAACTTAAAGTATTTTAATGTTTACTTTTGTGTTATTAAATGTTTTCATTTAAAAGGCCAAATTTAATTTCACAGTTACAAATTTACTAACCACTGTTTTTAAATGTAAGGTACCATTGAACCATTTACAAGGGATGACTAACCTTCCCTAGGAAAATTAAAGATAAGTATGAGGCACCTTGGTAGGCTAAGAAGTAATAAATTACTCACCTGTGATGATGGAGACATGTCAGAAGGATCCAGGAGCCACTTTGAGACTATTTCAACTTCATTATGATATTCATAAATTCCAATATGGTAAAAAAAATCTCAATCCATGAGTCTAGGAATATTTCTTAAAATAAGCATATATTCATATGTAAATAAGAAAGGAGAGCTTGTTCTTACCAACAAATGCAACTAATATTGTGGTGAAAATATAAATCACCATTTGGCAGCCATCATAGAGGTAGGCAGTTGATCCAGGTGGTAATCATCAATAGAATGCAGGTCGACAGAGGGTTGATGAGGAGCAAGACTGATGCAATTTTATATATAGTTCCCCACAAAATAAATAATTACCAGGGACCCCTGGTGATTTTATGGTGCAGAAACCTGGCAGAATTATCAAGATTCACATGATCAAGTGGTGTGAAGTGTTGACATCCTGTGCCCTCTGATGTACCCAGCCAAGCACAGCTTTGTCCTGGGACATTCCCACCAAGCAGCATGAGCTCAATCTGGTGACGGACTCAGGGTGAGGACCCTCCTTCAGAGTGTGAGGCCTGGCATCTTTGGAACTGCGGGGGGGCATGAAAGACAGGGAACCATGGAGGAACTATTCCAAATCAGAAGAGACTGAGAAGACCTGAGGACAAAAGGCAACGTGTGGTTCCCCAGCCCAGCAGCATCTGGGAACTTGCTGGAAATGCAGAGGCTTCCACCAGCACTCACAGTTCAAACCTACGGAATCAGAAGCTGCATTTCAGCAAAATCCCAACGATGCCTGTGCACGTTTAAGCAAATTTAAAAGGATGGGCAGTTTCAAGCTCTAATCAGATTCACTATTGAACTTTGTAAAAGGACAAATGTCTACCTCCTACCAGATCTGCTGAATGAGATGCTCCATGGTGAAGTCTGCAAGTCGCTATTTTAAGAAACTCTCATGGGTGCTTCTGATATCAAGCCACATTTAGGAGCCCCCGGGCTCTAACTAGTATTGTCATACGTATAAGTGACCGAAGCGGAGTTCCTTCCATATGGGCCTCTAAACACAGATTGGACAGTCAAGCTAGTCATCACGACACCTACCCTAAGAGCCAAGACATGACCCAAAACTAGACTCCAGTGCAGAGGTGGAATGTAAATAAATATTGCCGGTTCACATTTCAGGAGTTTTTCAAAAGAGTGAAGTGGATTTGAAAACTACTTTTTAAAAGATTGTTTGTACAAACATCATACTCTTTCCAGTCCTTGTTTGGCAGAGAGTTTAATCAGATTTAAAATGGTGAGTGTTCTTTGTACGCTTGTATGTTTCTTTTTCTTCCAGGGCATGTAAAACAAGACATCTGGGTTATATCATTAAAATACTAAAACATGTCCAGCATTTTTAGGAAATCTGGGCCTGTGTTTATATCCTACAGGTGTTAGATATATTTGATAAAAAAGTTATTCGTTTATAGTTAAGAGGAAAAAAATATGCCTGCAATTTCATTTCAGAAAAATATTTGACTGAAACATTTAAGATTTTTTTTTAATATATATTTTTATTGGTTTCAGAGAGGAAGGGAAAGGGAGAGAGAGAGAAACATCAATGATGAGAGAGAATCATTGATCAGCTGCCTCCCACATGCCCCTCCTGGAATGGAGTCCACAACCTGGCCATGTGCCCTGACCAGGAATCAAACTGTGACCTCCTGGTCCATACGTTGATGCTCAACCACTGAGCCACACTGGCCAGCCTTAAAACATTAAAGTTTTTTTTTACTGTGTTTTCCAGCACTTAGAAAATTAGGAGGAAATAGAAAGAAGTACTTTTTTCAACCCCACATAAAAATATCTGGCTTTCAGATATTCTTTGTTTTGTATTATACACTCAACTCTCATCAATTCATAGCAAAATTTGCTTTTGCTCTCTTATTAGCATCTGTCACTTTATCTGTAGTAACTTAGACATAGAAAGCATCTTTCTTTACTAACTTATTACCTGCCACAGGACATAAAATAATAGAATTTAAAGAGTGAGTCTGGGTGTAGTGTAGGCTTATTCTATGCACCAGTATGAGACATGCTGCTCTCCAGTCCCCCACGGAGCAGGGAGGCAAGGGAAGGGGGGTGTGTAGGGAAAAAAATGAGGGAAACATAGAGACTCATTAATGAAAAATTGTAATTTCTAAGTTCAAAGAAATACCACATTAAATGTAGGTGCCTTGCCAAATCGAATGCCATCTCTGAAAATCATTGAATATGTGCTCATTAATACTAATAAAACTGGCTAACTTTTCCACTGAGCTTATAAGCACATTTGCCTCTTTCCTTGAATTCTACAATTCTGTAAAGAAGGTTTTGCTGGTAGGTCTACTTTAACTGGAAGGAATAGAAGAGAAGCGAAATAATTGGCCCTGTATCACACAGTTAGTGAATGTTAGAGCTGAGCCTCGAACCCCCACCTCTGGCTTCAAACACAGGCTGCCCCCCACTGCATATAGAAAATAACATTTGTCCAGTCTACACCCCCAAACAGGATCTTGTTTTGTTTTGGCTTCATTTGGGGGGTTTGGGGATATGTTTTCCTTTCTAAAACTTGAGTGGTGTTTTTACTTTTTCATCTCTGCCATCTACATCCTAAGCATGTAAATATTTCTCTAAAGAGCTTTCTTGAGCTGGATACAAAACATGTCTTCGCACCTCTGGACTGAAAACTCACCCTCTCGCTACAGGAGAAGCGAGGCTTGTGTGGGCCCTCCCCTCCTCTTGCCATAGCTCCTTATAACTTCTAAACGGCCTCCCAGACCGCAAGCAGGTCTGTCACTTTCACAGGAACTATGAACACACCCTCAAAAACTGTCAGCAGCCACGGACTCCTTGAACGGACTTGTCCTGAAGATTCGGCCCATTTAGCAAATTCACCCCAACATCCTGCCAGCCACAGGGGCCCATCTCCAACACAGATGTCTTCTCACTTCAGCCACGCCTCAAGTTTTAAATTTCTGCAGCTTCTATCCTTCAGTTTGTGCCCAGGGAGTTGTTAATCGGGGTCCCCACTGCCCCTGAGCAGCCTCGCTCTCCCTCCTGGGACAAATCCTGGCAGGAGTTTTCTCAGGGGGGCTCTTCCTGCCAGCCCCCTCTCCTCACGGAAGCAAAGGAGGTTTCTTGCTTCTTCCTTTGACGTCTCCTTTTATCCCTAATGAAGACAGATAGCAACCGTACCAACTTCTGTTATTTCTTGCCCATTTTCCTTCCTGCCTCCCTTCTGGAATTCTGCCCCAAATCTGCATTCTCCTGGGCCATTCCCCTTCCATAGCCATTGGCAGGGCACAGCTGAGTGAAGTTCAAGCCTCAGTATATCTGAAGCTGCAGGCTGGTCTGCTGCTCATGAGGGCTGGGACAGCAGGCCTTGTCCTGGGCACTCTAGTTTCCATTGCCCTGAATTCTCCCTTTGGTTCCTCAGGTTTGCCCATCTAGAACCCACTGCCCAAACTAGTGTCTTTAGCAATTCCCGCAGCTCCCAGCTCTCCGCACCATCGTTCAGGTTAGCTCCTACCTGGCATGCACCATTCATTCATCCACATGAACCTGCCTCTGAGGACCCACAGACGGAGGGAATAAATAAGGGTAGTGATGCATCAAATCCTCTTCATGCACAACAGACTGTGACTGTAGGATGTCCTGAGGTCAGAGGACCTAAGTCTAGCCCTGGCATTGTCACTACTAGCTGAGTGATCTTGAGCAAGTCACCTAACCTCTCTGGTTCTTGGATTTCTTCATCTATAGAATAATGGAAGCAAGCTAAATAGCCTTTAAGGTTCCTTCATTTATTAAGTTGTCACATTATGCAGTGGAACCAAATGACTAAAAGGTTGTCTACTCGGCTCTTTCCTCGTAACAGCCCTGGCTATGAAATAACAATTATGCTCGTGCCTTATTCTTCTCATTTTTTATTATAAGAAAATTTTTCTTGTGTCTTGGTTTTAGAATTCCTCCAATGATACATTGATGCTGAATTTACAGCACCAGTTATAAAATGATATGCTGCCATTTATGACTATTTCTACCTCCCAAAGTCCACTCACACCATACAGTTTCTGGAGATAAAGGGCTGCATTATTGGTTGGGCAGATGCAGGGAAAGGGGTCCAGAATTGCCAATGGAGACGAGTCTCTGCCTATGTTTGCTCCAGGCCATAGGGACATGGAGAGACCTGTCCAAAGTCTTTCTAGATGTTAGTGTTCCTTTGGGGGAAAATTACATGATCAACAGAGAATGGAAAGCTCTGAATGTTATTCGTTCCTTCTTGGCAATTTACCATGCACACGTTAGCATATTTAAAGCTCCAAGAGATCCTGCCAGTGTAGAAATCTTAATTTATCCCAGCATTCCCCAAACTAATATGGCCCCAGAACACTTCCTTTACAAAATACTTCACATCTGGTAGAACATGTCCTCAGAACACAGTTTGGGCAAAATTACCACAAAACATGGGTCTTCAGAGCAGAGAGGGGTAACAACAGCAGCTGGAAGATCTATTTAGCACCTACTGTATGCAAAACATATGGGAATAATTCAAAATTGGCAGATCAAGTTTTTGGCAGCCAACATTTCAAAATCGAACGCTGCAGAGGGATGGGCACACATGAATAAACATGACAGTCAACAAACAAGACAAATGAAGTGTTAAGTAATTCAGCTTGGAGGTGCCCTGGCCACGAGGCAGTTGTTGGACTTCCCGAATTCAGTTTCCATGTGCTCAGCCGTCAGCCTCAAGTTCTTTGCTTTGCTACACCATTCAGCCAGTTTGGTGATGTCATCACAGGGCACTTAATTATCTTTATAAATAAGGTAGCTGGTGGGGCACACCGAGTCATTGTATCCTATGCTGAACATCCTAGAATTTTTGTCTTACATGTACAGCGAGGCTGGTGTTTATTCAGAATGAGGATCTATTCTTTCCCCAGAAAGGATGGCATCCTTTTCACAGAGCGAGAAAGATATTGAAATGGCCAACGTCACACACTGTTGTTCATTCCCACTCTGAATCGAAGTGACTGCAGTCCCGTGTACCTGACGCTTCCTGGAGCCTTGAGCAGCCGCCCTGTTGGAAGCTATGTGTGACTCACTGTTATTTTTCAAGCATTTCTTCTCTCCCCCGGGCCATATCCATGTGCCCCATGTCCTCAGACAGCCTCCCAGGATCCTTCTTCTTCTCTCCTGTTTCCCATCCCTCCCTGCCAGCTCTCCTTAGACTTTCTATGGATACACGCTTTTTTTCTGAATACGTTTCTTGTCCCTCTCCACCTCCTCCTGCCTCGCCTTTCTGGCATCTTTAAAAGAAATGAAGCCTCCTTTTTTCTGAGGGTTGAATCCTTGGGAAGTCCTCTCGGCTACCAGAGAAGAGAAGCTGGCACCGTAATTCAAAGGCCAACCTTGTTTCCACAAAGACTACCTCTTGAAGGAGCTGCTTATTATTTTTTTCAAAGTTTAATATTTATTTATTGTATTTTTCTGCACAAGTTTTACTGTAAGAGGAAAGTTTGTTGATAGCAGCTTGTCATCTTCATCTTCAAATTCATGGCCTCCAGTCTTGATTTTATGTTAATAGCACCAGCCAGACACGGCAAGTAGCAGTTTAAGAGTTAGAGACTCTCTTCTTCATAATCTAAAAAAATAAAGATGCTAAGCCTTTTTGTAGCAGCAGCTCCGATGAGCGAGGTGCCAGGCTAGATCACAAGCTCTGGCTTTGAGAGGGCTGCTCGAGTCCTCCTTCGTCCTGTTCCAAGTCCCAGGAGAAGAGAAGATCCATGCCATTTGGATTTCAGCTCCTTTTCCAGGGGGACTCGGGGGGCTGCTTTTGTCTGCTGGCTAAGCTAACGTAATGTCTTCACCCTCCAGTTGGATTCCACTTACCACATCTGTCGTGTTTACTAATGCCCAGGATGGGGCATGATGCGTAATAGATACTCAATATTCATTAGAGGAAGGACAGTCATCAGATACATCTGTCAAGGCTTTTTCATTTGCACGTTAATAGCAATTATACTCCATTGTGATATAATATGAGGGGTAAGAGAAGAGTATAATCAAAGATATGTGTAGAGCTTCTCCAGAAACCACCTTTTGGTACCTTCCTTTTCCCCTCTATGTCCCTCCTAAACCAAGAGTTTGGGTGGAACCACGCCAAACTAGACAGAGAGTTCAAGGGACTCTTCTGCCACCTCCTTCATGTCAAGGAGAGTGCATGTGCAATGTGCTGGCCGCTGCACGCTCAGTACTGAGGCTCCCGCATGAATAAGTCATGGCCTCTATCATCAAGGAGCTTACAGTTGGGAAAGATTGGTGTAGGACAAGGTACTAGAAATATACCTCAACCTATATATACCAGAGGCCTGGCTGGCGATCAGGTTCCCCACCTCCCCATCTCTTAACCTCCTCTATCCCTCCTTCCCTCGCTCCCTCAGCGCCCTGCTGCCGATGGCCACCCGCCATGTCCCGTGCCACCCCCTGGTGGTCAGCATACGCTATAGCGAACGATGGAATTCCCATTCTCCGGGTCGAACTCCTGAAGGGACACTTTTATATAATATAGAAGGTGTGTGTGTGTGTGTGTGTGTGTGTGTGTGTGTGTGTGTATTATATATGTATATATGCATGCATATAGGATTTTGTTATTTAAATAGGAAACAAATGTTATTTTATTTCTAATGGGAGGTCGGGGGAGCCTTCAGAAAGCAGGAACTGTGTGTCACCCTTTTATTAGGAAAGGTCTGTGCTCAAGACACAGACGCTGCTCAAGAAAATCAGATTCCTCCGGAGCCAGCCTTGGACTTCTTCCTTCCTTGCAGTTAGGACCTGGGATCTAGAGATTCCTTTCTCCTGGATTTCTGTGTTCTGGGATCTAGAGATTCCTTTCTTCGGGGTTTCTATGTTCTGACTCCTGGAATTACACTCCCTACAATGCAGGTACCGATGTTAATGGAAGTAGGAGCAGTAGCAGCAGCAGCAGTCCCAGTCGTAATCATTTATTGAGCCCTTAACTAGACACGAAGCATCATGGTGAGTTCTTTAGATACCATTTTCAATTTCATCCTCAGTAATTTTTTTAACATATTTTAATGAATTTTTATAGAGAGGAAGAGAGAGGGATAGAAAGCTAGAAACATCGATGATAGAGAGAGACATCGATCAGCCGCCTCCTGCACACCTCCCCACTGGGGATGTGCCCGCAACCAAGTATATGCCCTTGACCGGAATCGAACCTGGGACCCTTCAGTCCGCAGGCCGATGCTCTATCCACTGAGCCAAACCAGTTTCAGCCTCATAATAATGTTATGAGATAAATATTATCGTTCCAATTGTACTGAAAATGGACTTGAGACTGACCGGTTAGGTAGCTTCCTCAGGGACCTGCATGAGGAGACAGTGGACCTGAGAGTTAAATGCAGGTCCACTCACCTGAGTGCCTGTATTCTCCACCGCTCTGCTGGGCTGGGCTGCCTCCCCGCCACCCTTCCTTCTCCTTCCTGGTTCCAAGTCTCAGGCACAGTTAAAGAGATGGAGATTCACAATATTGGTAAAAAAAAAAAAAAATGATGCTGCATAAGACTCGGGTAAAAAAAAGGGGGTTGGGGAGGGATAGTGAACCCATTAAAAGGATCTTCTTCTATGAAAACTTCTGCTCAGCATATTCAAGACACATTTTGGCAGAAAGTCATTTATCTCCTTTCTCTGGACCTGGGAACAGCAGTAGGAAGTTTTTGGGCTTCTTCCCAAATATAATCCCTGACCATTTGGAGGCTGAGAACCCGCTCTGCCCGCGGCCTCCTGGGACTCCGGTGGCCTGCCTGTTGGCCAGCGGCACTGAGCATCCCCACGGTGAACATGTGGGAAACATGGTCTCTGTCCTTGAGGACATAAGGTCTGGTCGGGGAAACAGAGCAGGCCCATGTGAAAGAGTCAGGCACACAAATATAACAAAAATAAACCCACGCAATGTGGAAAATCCAAGCGCAAACGTAACTATGGACTCAAGGTCAACATCAAGTCAGAGAGGAACAGGAAGAAGTTGAATGGGAAGTGCTAGGTCATCAGAAAAGCCTTCCTCAAAGAGGTCACATCCACTTATTTGCTGACTCTCATTGATGGGCACTGACGTCTGCCTTTTAGGGAACATGGCACTGTCTGTGCAGGGAGGCAGGGGTCAAGGATATATGGGGGCACTGGCCCAGGTGGGAAATCAGAGCAGGCCTCCTTGAGAAAATGATGCTTTTAATGATTCCTAAAGGCAGCCCTGCCCCTGACTTCAGCCAGAAACACAGGGAAAAGTACAAAGAGGCCCCAGCCTGTGGCCTGCCCACCTTCTCTTTCCATCCTAGCAGGTGTGTCAGGTGTGGGCCCCTCAGGCCTCCAGTTCAACTCTGTCCATAAGCCGCTCCCCTCTGCTCCTTGGCCAGCCTTCAGGCCTAGAGTCCGATCTATCCTCATGAGGCTGATCCAGATCCAAGGTTCACAGTGGGCTTGGGCCCTTTGCACAGGGCATTCAGGAGTCCTGAGTCTGCAAAGGTAAATGGTCTGGAAGTGGGTGCCCAGCCAATAGCAGACATATCTCCTCCATCCACTGGCTTCTCACTCTATGGAGAGTGGCCCAGCTACCTCAGCCAGCGTAGTACTCAGGGCAGGGATGCTGACTGCAGGGTCTAAGGACATTCCTGCCTGAAGAATAAGGAGGTGTTAGTTAAATTGGCAGGGGATGGTGTAAGAGGGTAAGCCTTCTTCTGGAAGGAAGGACCAGTACGAAATCCCTGAGATGGAAAACGTCCTTGGTCACCTTCCTAAAAGCAGGGTGTGGGGAGAGCCGGGATGAGATTGGAGAACAGACAGGGGCCTGGTGGGCCAAGGTAAGGACGTGGTAGACCAGGAGAGGTCGTTTTGAATGGAGCGAGAACATTTCTTCCAAGCTAAGCTCGCGTGATGCCAATGAGGTATTTGATGTGAGAAGAGGAGAGAAAGCAAGCTGTTCGGTTTGGCCTGGCCTGAGAGGACTGAGGAAGGCAAGAGTAGGAAGAAAGAAAACATCTGGAGAGGAGCGACTGTGGAGGAGTTGTAGGCATGTACCAAGGGACCGGGGTCATCAAGGGGAACTCAGAGCCTCCGGGAGGAACTCCAACAGAATCGGGCGGAGGCCCAGATTCGCTCTTTGTTCTGTGCTGACCACGGAAATGAGGCAAAATAATTTGCCACATTTAACACCTTTCCGCTCAGAGATGCTCCCTATGCTTGAGTCGGAGGACTTTATTCATAGGCGACTCGTGTGTTTTCCTGTGTGATTTATGTCCTGGAAACTACTCTGTATTGGCAACACATCGCCTTTTCCACTTAGTAAACATGGCCACTGTTTATTCTTTGGGCAGCATTTTACAGTCATCACCAAATCCTTGTTTCCTTATTGTGTCGTTAATTTTTTATGCACAGTGATGGCACTCCCATCAGTTAATGCCTGTGAAGTTGTGAATGCGTTGGACTGCAATAAGAATTATCCCTGAAGTCTGTAAGCAGATGTTGTGTGTGTGTGTGTGTGTGTGTGTGTGTGTGTGTGTGTTTATAACAGTGCTTACATAATCTCAATAGCCAGGCCCTAGGGACTCACACTTGGAGATGGAACAGTTGGTTTAAATTAGGTTTCCATGTGAAATACGGTATCTCTATTTTTTTCCTAGCATTGTGGGAAAGTATATGGAAAATCATTTGACTGATAGGAAATAAATCTGGATGCTTGATCAAGACTGAGGCACAAACCATGTGCTAGTCTCTGCTCCACGAAGCAGGACTCTCCAGAGAAAGATGAGTTAACCCTTTCAGACCACTGGGCTAACGGATCACCAGAATAGTCTGAAAGAACCATGATTTTCCAGAGACCTGATTTGACATCAATTTCAACAATAAAAATGAACTAAAGCTACAGAAAGATATGCTCAAAGGCCTCAAAAACTAATTTGTTGGATATCCTTGAGGAACCATTTGAACTTCTATGATTTCATTTTTATTTGTAAGGAGACAGGTTTGAATTTCTAGCTCAAAGAGACAATGATCTTATGATTCTAAGTATTGTTTTTTTCCATAGTCAACATTTTTATTCTAACTCAGAAAGCTCTCCTTTGTCTTCTCTGCCTTTTCAAATCTCCCTCCCTCATTTTCACAGCTCGGGACAAATTACACTTATTTAAGAATCATTTCATTTTTCTCTCTTCTGTGGTAGCATTTTCCTCCATCCTGTGTTCGTTTCCATACCCCGCAGTTGAATTGATACAGTCCAGGGTCCAGACTCTAGCACAAGGCCACATAGCTCTAAGCAATCAGCGTGGGTGTCGTAGGAATAACAGCAGCAGCCCCGGTAGGAAGAGAGGTTGGGAGGAGAGGCAAACTTAATGGCAGCAGCAGCATCAGGACAATACCATGGAGACGAGGAGAGAAAGCATTTATGACAAGGAACAGCATTGCTTCAGTTTTTAGGCTTCAGCAGAGACTACTGCCATGAGTGGTGCCCGTGGGCCAACTCGGAGAGTTTTTGATCCCACGATGACTGCCTGGGAAGGGAAAGAAATTCAGAACACCTAGGAGGACAATCGTACTCATCCAGAAACTCTTTGAAGTGTCTACTATTATATTATTCTGACTCCTTGATAGTTCTGCCTCCAGTTAATGAACGGGTAATCACGACATACATCATCATCACCAGCATGCCTTTTTGTAACTCTGCTACCCCTTCAAGCTCTTTCTTACTTTATTTTACTGCATATTTACTTCCTCTTTTCTTCTTTTTTTTTTCTTTATTGATTAAGGTATGATTCCAAGTGTTTGCTGGGGATTTCCCACAGCAGGATAGGGCTTATTGGACAAAAATCACGCTATCGGAAGAATTGGACAGAAGCACCAAAGATACTCAGTCTCTATCAGCAAAATAATTTTGTGCTCTAAAGAGTCAGGTTTTCACAAAGGTGACTTTTAATTGGGTAACTGGGTGAAGGTACAAGGCTTGGAAATGGTGAGCAAGGGCTCACCTCGCTGCAGGGAAGGGATTGTCTCTGCAAATCCCAGAGAGATATCCTGTGTGCTCCAAGCAGTCCTGAGAGATTGGAATAAATGGTTATCTTCCCCCCAGGAGAATCTGAATTCCCTGCAAGGGAGGGAAATATAACCATTTATTCCAAAGCTCATCGTAGGGGTCTGATGCCTAACCTGCTCTTCTGATATTGCATGAGGACCCAGCAAAGTCCAGACAGCTAGAGAACAGAGGAGCATGCTCAGAGCCCACTGGGCTGGGCCGGGGGGAGGCAGGTTATCACTGCAACTGGCCGGTACCAGAGTATGACCTTGTTTTACCACTGCAACTCCACGTTGCTATGATTTCTCTGTATGTTCCTGAGTAGAGAGAAGAAAAAGGTGTTCATTGTCAATCTCTTCTGTTCTGTTTTGTTCTTTAGCCATTTTTTTTGTACTCTTCTCGAAATCTTCTTTTATTCCAGTTCTGTCCTCTTACTGAGAACGTAGACGGACCTAACCAATGCCACGTGGAAACTGTCACCCTTCATCAGATGAAAGAGCACCAAACTGGGAGTCCTAGTTTTGACATCAATAAGAATTGTGACCTCAGAAAGTCACTTCTTCCATGAGCCATAGATTCCTGACCTGGGAAATAGGGTTGGACTGCCCTCTGTCGTGGCTGCCAGCAATAAATGCCATTCGTTCCTATCACTTTATGGCCGTGCATGCATTCCTATCATTTTAGAGGAGTGCACACAGAACTCTTTTTCCTGACGTCGTTGTGAATCACCATCAACTCTGTTCAGGCCTCACTCTCACTCAGGCCGGGGAAGGGAGTGCCCATCCCTCCCCCCGCCCCAAGTTTCAACATTGTTATTGAACCCAGTGCAACTAATGGTTCATGTGGAGTTAAGATCCGAGCTTCTGTTTGTTAAAAACAGCTTATCAGCCCAGACATTAGCCAGGATGAAGAAAGCAACTAAAGTGAATGTTAGTACCCAAGCACCAAAGTATAAGTAGCAGAAAAATAATCTTTGAGACTAAGGCTGCATATCGTAAAAGGGGGTCTTAGTACTCGGTTATTCTTGAATATCATACTCCAATCTGTGTAGAAAAGTCAAATCACATTAAAATAAATGTAATCCCAGAGCGAGAGAACACTAGCCTTTGTGTATACACATTAGGCATTTATTAAGAGGGTAATTAGTATCACCTCTGAGTTTATATTCAGGCTTTGCCACCTCTTAGTTGGGGACCTTGGGAAAGTCTCTGAAGCCTTCTGTCCCTCAGTTTTCTCTTCTATAAAGTGAGGGTAATAGTAGTCCCTGACTCTTAGGATTGTTGGGAGAGATAAATGAGTTATGTAAAGTGCTTATCACAATTCCTGGTACATCATAAGTGCTATGTAAGTAATTGCTCTTCTCATTTTTGTTTAGTCATTTGGGGAACATAATAGATAATGCATTTGTAAAAGACAGCTCAAAAATGTAGTTTTTCACTTGATACTATGTATTTGACTATTGATTAGTATCTTTCATTGGTGGGCTAAGTGCACTGATTGCATTTAATCTTGCTGTCCATTGGTCAGCAATATATTTAAATCATTATCCTTTAGCCCAGTGGGTCTCGACCCATTTGGGAGTCTAATGACCCTTTGACAGGGGTCGCCTAAGACCATCAGAAAACACAGATATTTACATTACGATTCATTAACAATAGCAAAATTACAGTTATGAAGTAGCAACAAAAATAATTTTATGGGTGGGGGTCACCACGACATGAGGAACGGTATGAAAGGGTCGCGGCATTAGAAAGGTTGAGAACCACTGCTTTAGCCTTATTTTTGTATAGTTTCGTGGAATTATAAAGATCAAGAGGGAATTTATCAATTGCCTTTCAGCTTCCTTATTTTTATTTTTATTTTTTTGTTCATCGTCACCCGAGGATATTTTCTCCATTAATTTTTAGAGAGAGTGGAAGGGGTGGAGGAGGGGAAAGGGAAAGATAGAGACATCCATGTGAGAGAAATACATCAACCAGTTGCCTCCTGCATCTGACTAGACTGGAGTTAAAACCTGCAACCCAGGTACATGACCTTGACCGGGAATCCAACTTGGTACCCTTCCATATGTAGACTGGTGCTCTAACCACTCAACAGCACCAGCCAGGGCCAGCCTACTGCTTTTTAAAATGAAGATAAAGACTACAGAGAGGTTACATGACTTTCCCATTGCAAAGCCGTGATGGAGAGTCAGTGACAGTGTCACCTTAGTCGCTTGGTTGGCTCCTTCCTTACCTCATACTAAGAGCATTAGGAAGACAGTTCTTTTGTGGAAAAATAAAAACTTTGTCAAGCTTCCAGGACATAGTTTTCATCAGTGCCCCTCTCTGCACTTTCCAGGTGAGCTCCTGGGTGACGTGGCTGATCCTCACAGCCGGCTCCATGGAGGAGAAGCGGGAAGTCTTCTCATATTTGGTGCACGTGGCCAAATGCTGCTGGAACATGGGCAACTACAACACTGTCATGGAGTTCTTGGCCGGCCTGAGGTATGTGCAGTGGGGAATACGGCTGTCCAGGCACAGTCTCCTCTCACTAGCTGGATGCCACTGAATTAACTGCCCTGGTAACCACAATACCCAAAGCAAGCAGTTGGTGGTGGCAATTAATACAAATCATTCCATCAGGTACCCACTGATCTTGAGGGATTTCTTTGTCCTTTTATTTTAGGTACAGGAGATAAGTTGCTAGATGTTCTTATGATGGAATCATGGTAGAGGTAGAGCTAGTGTGCATGCCTTCAGGCTTAAAAATATTTAGATTGTAAGTAATTGAACTGCATCAAGATAACTAAAGATTTTTTTAAGCAATTGGATGGAAAGAGAGAGCAACCTTATTGTTAAATGATTTTGGTTTTCTAATTGTACATTTTGCTTCCTCAAACTAAATTCTTAGCTATTTTAAGGAAACAATTAGAAATACAAAGATTTACATATAATAATACTTACTCAATTTTGTTGTCAGTTTAAAATAACCCAAATGAACAAGAGAAAAATAAAGGAACTAATAGGATCCATCCATACACTACAATGTTATGTAGCCACCAAAATTAATGTTTATGGCGATTTTTTATATCATTGGAAAATAAGTAACATATAATACACAAAAATATGTGGAACAAAGCTATATGTAATAACCTCTGCAATATTTATACATCAAAGTTTATAAAATATTTATACCAGGCAGACACAAGTAGAATAAATACTAGAAGGAAAGATACCTAATGTAGATGGTGGATCTTTGGGTGGATTTTCTATATTTTTGGTATTTTCCAGGTTTCCTACAATGACCCTCTAAAACCTTTATAATCAAAAAGAGAAATAAAGGTTTTAAAACAGTGTCAGTTCTCAATCTAACAAACGAATAACAAAACAAAAAAAAACACACATTGATCTTTGCTGAGGTTTGGCTACTCTATTACAGAAAGGAAGATCAAGTAATGAAAACCATGTGTCATTCATTTACTCACTTCATTTATTTATACCTCCTTTTCCTGCCCCAGAATAGATTCTCCCCAACCTATAAGAAACTAGCTGGACTTAATGGAGTGAAATCGGAAAAACTTTTACTCTCCTGACCTCCCTGTGTTTCAAACCTGCTAACTGGCTCTGCCTCCCTTGGCTTGGATTACACGGCGGGAGAGCCTCTCACTTTCCCAGGCACTGGTGTGGATAATGTGCTGTCTCGTTTGCCTATGCTCATGAGTGTGAATGAATTCCTGCAAAAAAAAAAAAAAAGGCAGGTTTTCTAAGAGTGTACAGTATGACACCATTTATATACAGTTTACAAAATAGACTGTTCTACAAACTGCTTAATGATATAT
>PVJN01045011.1:0-17074 GCA_004026805.1 Lasiurus borealis
TCCCTGTATTAAGATGTTTACAGGCTTGTGGAGACAGACAGAATATTATTATACCATGCGAACGGTGCTGGGTTGGGTGGATGCACAGGGCAAGCAGAGAAGGGCCCCTGACTGCGCCTGACAAATCCAAAAGGCTTCCTGGTCACAACGGTCCCTGATCAGGCTGGGCAGGGAAGAGTTGGGCAAAAGTACCCCAGGACTGGTCACAGGCATGCTATGACGTGGCGCGGTCAGGGGGCGGCTGCAGAGTGGGACAGTGGGGCAGGCTGAGCTCCAGGCAGTGAGGAGACGTGAGCGGAAGCCAATTTTAAAAGGTCTTGCCAAGGACATTTTTAACTGAACCTGAAGGTGTGGAGGACCTATTGAAGTATTTTGAGCAAAGTAGAAACATGTCCAAATTGTAATACAGTGGTACCTCGAGATACGAGTTTAATTCGTTCCGTAACCTTGAGGCGTGGGAAACTATGAGATGCTCGAGTCGAGGTAAACTGGTGGGTCGTGTGCAGCCGGCCGATCTGCTTGATTACTCCTATCTCAACTGTTGCTCATATTTCAAAGCAAAAATGGATCCCACTACGGCTCGTATCTCAAAAATCTCGTATGTTAGGGCACTCGTATCTCGAGGTACCACTGTATTGCTTTGAGTTCTGGGTGGTAGGTGGGGTTGGAGGGGCAAGATAAGCTCTAAAACAGGTATAGTGTCACCCTAACCCGTTTGGCTCAGTGGATAGAGCATTGGCCTGCGGACTGAAGGGTCCCAGGTTCGATCCTGGTCAAGGGCATGTACCTTGGATGTGGGCATATCCCCGTAGAGGATGTGCAGGAGGCAGCCAATCGATGTTTCTCTCTCACTGATGTTTCTAACTATCCCTCTCCCTTCTTCTCTGTAAAAAAAAAAATCAATAAAATATATTTAAGAAAGCAAACAAAACAGGTACAGTGTCCAGGAGAGAAGTGGTGAGGCCTGAACTAAGGCAGTGGTAGAAGGAGGTCTGAAGGTCTTAAAAATAGCACCAGTACCACTCAGTGCTCTGTCGTAGCAAAGGTGGTGCGTTTTTGAAAGGCCTGATGAGGATCCACTGTCATTTCTGGGGAAGCAAGGGAGGTCTGGGGTCAAGTGCAGAACATGGTGGAGGTGGTCTGTCCCATGCATCTGCCCCTGCAGACAGATCAGTTGAGGAATCCAAGGTGTCCTAGGGCCGAATGCCCGGAGGGAAATGCGTAGTCAGGGTGTGCAGGAGACTTGATGTCTAATTCTCTTTGAGTCCAAGAATGTCAGCTCAGCCTCATTTTCCTCATTTTACAAGAGGGAAGCACTTCCCTACTTTTCCCAAGCTCCTTTAAAATGCAGTAAACACTAGGAAAGGATTTATAGATTAAAATGACACTTGTTCAGTGTTGTGAGCAGTTGGTTTTGTCCCTGGTCTTCAGATCAAGTAAAAAGGGTCCCAGGCCCTGGCAGGCTCCTAAGTCCTGGACTTGGGTGGAGGAACCTAAGTGCTGTTCTTTTAAAAGGACACTGGGATGGGGATGCCATGGGTGTGGGGGCATGGAGGTGGGGGTGGGACAGTCCCAGCAAAGATGTGCAGGTAAGTCAGGTAGAGGAAGAAGTCCTGCAAGGAGGTGCCACAGGTATGGGCCTGGGGTCAAATCAGGGACCTCCAGGAAGTGGAGAGGCATGGGGAACTGGCTGCCCAGGCTGTCCCTGGACTTGGTTCCCAAGGAAGGCTGGCGGGTGCAAACTGAGGTCGCTAAAATGGGTTCTTCTTACAGGGGAAACCCTGTGATACAGTTCTTACCAAGTGGAGTGTGTGTGTGTGTGTGTGTGGGGGGGGAGGTGTGGCACCTGCAATGACTTAAAAAGTCATCTCGCATCTTGTGAACATTTTTCAGTCTTTTCAACTGTTCCTTCCATTTGATATAACAATTCTATACATTAGGAACAAGCATTATTTGTATCCGTAGATGGGGAAACTGGCCCAGAGAAGAAAAGCAGTTGGTCTTGGGTCACATGGCTATTCAGAAGCAAACTCCAGTCCGGCTGGTATGGCTCAGTTGAGTGTCGTCCCATGCACCAGGAGGTCTCCAGTTCGTTTTCAGGGCACATGCCCAGGTCGCAGACTTGATCCCCAGTAGGGGACGTGATCAAAGTTTCTCTCTCATCAATGTTTCTATCTTCCTCTCCCTTCCTCCCTCTGAAACCAATGAAAACATATTTTTTTTTTTAAAAAAGAAGCAAACCCTATCCCAAGCTCTCAGCTGTCCCCTCCCTCCCCCACCTACCCACTGAGGAATCAGCCAGCAGAGAGTGGACCAGCCAGACTAGAGCACATGGCAGAGGGTAGGAGGCTGGTTAGAGTGGGCGAGGCACAAAGGGCCAGGTGGGGTTAAACCAGCGGATGGTTGGGAGAGATGTGATTAAGAGAAAGTAGGCAGAGGGAGGCCAGCTCGATGTGGTGGGGTACCTGGGGAAGGCTGTCCCCTTGCCTGCAGTTTTCTGTGGGGGCAGGATTGTTGGCATAAGTGAGCATGGCAGACAGTGAGGACATGGGTGCAGCCCTGGGTCGGGGTTCATGACTGAGCAGGGCCTATGAGCTGGACCCTCCCTGAAAGCCTCAGCTCCTGGTGCAGGGCATGTGGCCAGTCCCTGCTCTACTGGTGACAAAGGACACATGAGGCGCTATCTACTTCTTCCCCATTAGCGTCTCTGAAGAGAGATGTGCTTGGCTGGTGGAAAAGCCCCAGGGGCCTGAGCTTGGGAGGATGTGGGAGACCTGGATATGTCCCTGCACTGTGGCCTTTCTCCTCTCCCAGCTGCTGTCCGCCCCTTCCCGCCCCCAAGTTTCTGCTAAGACCAAAGCTCCTTTGTTACCTTCCCCTGCCCCAGACCTCACCACCTGCCACAGGCCACAATCCCCGCTTTGTGTGGTCTGGCAGTTGTCATGGCAGCTGCCCCAGCTGAGGGGACTCATATCCCAGCTGCAGCCCGACCCCACGTAGGGAGGGTTGGGCCTGGAGCCAGGGGCTAGGAAGGGGATGGTGATCAGGGCCCTACCCTGAGCCCTGCTCTCCACAGAACTTGTTGGGCCGCCAGGGAAAGATCACTGGAGTGTGGGATTGGGGCCAAGCGGCTTTCATAGACTCAGTGGGCACTGTTGGGGGCGGGAAACTGGCCTCATAGCCTCCTGTTTTCTGGCTGGGGCGTTTTGCTAGGCAGCCTGTTGGGTGGGTTCCTGGGCATCTCTCAGGGAACCTATGCGTCAGGTGGCGGGGGACTGTTGGGTGGCAGAGTAAGAGAGAAGGATGGAAAAGGCATCCTTCCGACCTGGCCGACCTGGAAAGAAGTGGCCATGAGGAGGGACTTTCCTGGGTTTGGCTACCTCAGGGTTTCTCTGCAGGATACCCGCTCACCTGTTTTCCAGTTGTCCCACCTGAGCATACAGGTGCAGGTGGGCCCCCAAGACATGGCTTGCCTACCCCCCATTCCTGTCCTCCATGCTCCTCTTACCCCTGCCCTCTTATTATTTCTTCCCCTGGGGCCCACGTGGGTCCACTTCCTTTCGTGTCCACTTCTGTCTAACTCCGACCACAAGCCCTCGTGAGCCCAGGGGTACCCCGGGATGAGGTAATTAATTCACTGTGAATTGTTCACTAAGAATTGAAGTCTTTCTGTTACCCCAGGTGATTTAAAAATATATATTTTATTGATTTCAGGAAGGAAGGGAGAGGGAGAGATAGAAACATCAATGAGAGAGAATCATTGATCAACTACCTCCTGTACGCCACCTACTGGGGACCGATCTCACAACCTGGGCATGTGCCCTGGAATGGAACCTGAAACCCTTCAGTCCCCAGGCTGATGCTCTATCCACTGAGCCAAACCAGCTAGGGCCTGAGGTGATTTTTAGGTCTTAATACCTTTTGGAAGACAGAATCAGTCAAGTAGGACTGATTTGATTAGGCTAAGGGGCCTCTTGTGCCGTGTTAGGGTTTTGTGAATAAGGCCAAGCCCCACCCTTTGTCCTCACACTGAAGTTGGCCCCTGCCCCCTGAGTTTCCCCACCTTTCGGTGGCCTCCCTATTCATCAATCCCCCGAGCCTCTTTAGGTGGACCTTGGTGAGAGGCTTCCCCAAGGCGTGTGGCACAGAGTGTATCAGGGCCCCCACGGTGGGCCTTTCCTCCCCTCTTCTTCGGGCTCCCCTTTCTCTGCCCACAGGCAGGTTTTGGTGTTTATAAACCACAGAAGGGGTGCACTCTCCTGGGGAAATAGAATTAAAAACAAAATCGCCTGCCAACTAAGAAAAGCTCCTCACAAAAGTAGGAGAGAATCAACAGGTTTGATTTTTTTTGTTTAATCCTTACCCAAGGATTTCTAGAGAGAGTGGAAGGGAGGGAGGAGGGAGAGAGAGAGAGAGAAAGGAACATCAATTGGTTGCAGGAGCTGGGGAACCTGTAGCCAAAGTACATGCTCTTGACCAGGAATCGAACCCCGGACTTGTCCATGCACGGGAAAACACTCTAACCACTGAGCAACCTGCTAGGGTCTTTGTTTTTATTATTGAATAATCATCACACCAGAATGAGATGCACATCACAGGAAGTCCACCAGGAGATTGCAAACACAGAAAGAAATCTCACCTGTTACGCAGCCCAGCAGGTGCAGTCTGTCTGTCACACACACGTTCTCCAGGCACACTGTCACAGAGTTCATCCTAGATCCATCTGGTAATGGGGGTGTTTGTCAACTGCCTTTATCCAGAGGAAAAACACTTCTATCTTTATGACAGGAGGTCATTTTGCAGCTTGGAGGCAGGTGTCCACACAGCTTAGGGTCCCAGCCTCCCATGGGGACTGGGAGACAGGGCCCTGTTTCCCTTGATATTTACATTTCAAAGAGATGGCTTCCAGGTCTCTGAGAGAGAAGCTGGCTCTTGGGTTGTAAAGCTGGCAAGAGGCTTATTTTGCCTTTAAAATGATTTATGTATATCTCAAAGAGACAGAGGAAGAACCTATGTTTAGAAATTTTCTAAAGAAATGTTCTGAAGGAAAGGGGAGGTGTCTCTTTCCCTTTCTGCACTAGGGAAAATGTATTTTTTTTCTTCTGTATTTTAGATTCATATTTACCCTTATCTCCTCCCACTTCTCTTGGCAGGGTCTAGATTCCCAACCTGGGGAGGGGTCCTGGGAAAGGAGAGGGGCGGGACCCTTAGGATGGGAGCTTTGGAGGGCTCTCGAGGGTCCTAGGTAGGGGTAGGGAGCAACATAACACACGGATTCTTGTGAGGGTGGCTGGACTGAGGTGCCCAGGAGGAAGCTCCAGCTGATGGCCAGGAAAGCCCCATGGTAGCAGCTGCTGGAGCTGATCTGAGAGCCACAGGTCCTCAATTGGACTCTGTGGGAGTGTGGGAGTCTATGGGGAAACAGGCGTGTGAAACAAGAATCCTGTCCATAGCAGAGGCAGTCCATGGTACCTCGGTGGAGAGAGTAAACTGCAGGCTGCCACAGTCTACCTCTGAGTGCCACACACTGCTGTCAGGTGTTCTCTATGTGGGGCTTTGTCCCAGGACCCGGCTCTTCCTCAGTGGGCACGAAGCATTCCTGTCCTCCAGCTGAAGGGGAATAAGCAGAGTAAATACCATGTCAGGTGGCAAAGTGTCATGGAGGAATGTGAAGTGGAGTTAGGCTTGTGACTTTACCCTGAGTGCCAGGGAAGGCCGTGCTGAGAAGGTGAGCCCTAAAAGAGGTGAGGGGGCCCATGCCAAGATCTGAGACAGAACACCCCATGCAGAGGGGCAGCCAGTGCAAAGCCTGAGGCTTCTGAGCATCATGACCTGTACTCCATCATGTTCCAGGCATGAGGAACCATCAGGAAATGTTCTAACAACTGGAGCATTAACCAGCAAGGTGATGGAAAAGGTCTGGATTGGTGGAGAGGTAGCCCAGCTGGACTGTGCGTTCTTGCATGGAGTGTTCCTTGGGAGGGTTTGTGCTTGGACATAAGACGGGGACTTAGAGGAGGGCCGTGGTTTCTCAGGCACAATTTTGCCTTCCTGGGTGTCTGCAAGACCTCTCAGGCCACTAACTCCCCTGCAGTGTCCTTCACACCCTGCCCTGCAGATGTTGAGAACCTGGACCTGAGGCTTTAGTTTGGGAGCTAGAAGGCCTGGGATCTTGCCCTGCTCCACCATTCAGCGCCTATGTGACTTAGGGTATGTCAGTGGCCCTCTCTGACCTCAGGTTCCTCTTCATAAAATGGGAATCATGCTTGTTTTACCTGCATAGCAGGTATTTATGCAATTTAAAAAATCCTGCACATTTCAGCCAAGGAGATGGACATAAAAGCTCTTGAAAAAGAAGGAATGCATTCTGTGAGGTGGCACGAGGACTGGGAAAGCCTTTTGTCCTTGTCCCACAGGCCAACTCTGTTTCCTTTGCTCCCATCTCATGCACAGGCCAATTCAGGGCACCATGGGGCCCCCGGGATGGAGAGCAGCCTGGCAGATGCCAGCACAAGTAAGACAGAAAATGGAAAGGTGCGAGCCAGCCATGGCTTCCTTCCCTGGCATGTCTTCTGTCTTCATGTCCCTCCAAAGCTGCCCTTACTTAGAGGGTGTCAAATTGCAGGATGTTAAAGGTCTTCAAAGAAAGGGACAAAGACAGATTATAAGAACTAAGAAAATGACAGAGGGCAGGTCAAAACTTGCCAGGCAGGGGAACACACAAGCACGCACACACACACATATGCACAGACCCTGGCATGCACACACATGTGCTATTTTCTTTGTTAATTCCTCCCTCCTACTTCCTCTGGATTTATTGTCTTTTAAATATTGGAACCTGTTGTTTAGAGCTTCTCTCTCTTCTTTGTTTACAACTGTTTCATTTTACTTTTAATTGAATGTAAACTTTTTATTGAAGTATAACACATAGAAAAGTGCATAGTTCAGGAGCTCTATAAATTCTTATGATATGAACACTCCCATGTGACCAGCACCCAGATAAAAAAAGAGACCATTGCCAGAATGAGAAGTCCCTCCTGCCCCCTTTCAAACTGCGCTCTAAAAGGGAGCCTTTATTCTGGCTTCTAACTCACCCATTAGTCCTGCCAGCTTTTGAACTTCATATAATGGGAACATATAGTCTGTATTCAGTGTCTGTAGCAGACCTTTTCCATCAGGCTGATGTCCATGAGCCAGAGGAACAGAGTGCCCCTGTAGACTGGAGCAGCCCCGTGTGTGGGGCTCGGGAGTAGAGGGGCCTAGGTTTAGTACAAAGACAAGGCTCACCTGTTCTGGTGCTGAGACCTTTCTGGCTGACTTTCTTGTTCTTGCTTTTGTTGAAGAAAAGTGATGTTGCCAAATGGCCAAGGTCCCAGCAGGTGAGGTGCCCACACACCATGGCTGCCACCCTGGAGAGGGCCCGGCAGTGACTAGGCCGCTGAGGGACTGGATATAGACTCACTTAGCAAACTCCCAGCACATGACCCTTTGGAAAATAAGATGTTTGAACTTGGCCATGTTCTGCTTGCTCTCCAGGTTAGATCTCACTGGATGGGTATCTTTAACTATCTCTGCATCTCCTGGGCCTCGGCAGAGCAGCTTCACTTAGCTTCCCTCCTTTCTTTGTTGTTGTAAAGCCTCACCTGAGGGTATTTTTCCATTGAGTTTGAGAGAGAGAGTGGAAGGAAGTGGGGGGGGGGGGGAGAGAAAGGAGGCAGAGAGAGTGAGATATCAATATGAGAGAGACACATTGATTGGTCGCCCGGGTGGGGATTGAACCTGCAACCCATGTACCTGCCCTTAATGGGAATTGACTCTCTGGTGCACAGGCTGAAGGTCTAAACACTGAGCGACCCGGCCAGGACCAGCTTTCTTATTTCGCATCTTTCCTTTTGTCCTTCTCCAAAGCCCAACCTGCCCCTGCCCTACTGCCCTTCCTTCCTCTCCTGCCTTTTTCTCCTTTCCCCATTTCCTCTTCTCCCCTTTCAAATCTCTTCCTTGTGCATTCTTCAGCCTTGTTTTATTTTCTCTATGCTCTGGCCCTCCTGCTCTCTCCTCCAGGCAAGTCTCCCTCAGAGCTCAGAAGAGTGACTGACTCTCCCCGTCCTCTGTCTCTTTGCCTCCGGCAGGAGACCGGCTGGTGATGAAGATCAAGCAAGAGAAGCCAGAGTGGCTGCTGCAGACCCTGGCGCCGCCGCCCGCACTGTCCAAGGACAAGGAAAACATTTTCCAGCAGCCCCTGGGCCTCCCACCATGCCAGGCTTTGGGAAAACCCCGATCCTTGGGGGGACAGGAGGAGACTGGGGGTCCCAGGTGGACCCCTCCCACTGAGCAGGATGCTGGGCTGGCAGGCCAGGTTCCGGGGGCAGCTCCCGCCCCCCTGAGCCCCGTTCTTTCAGCCAGCGAGGGTCATTTCGTGTGCCTGGACTGCGGGAAGAGGTTCAGCTGGTGGTCGTCCCTGAAGATCCACCAGCGCACCCACACGGGCGAGAAGCCTTACCCGTGCGGCAGCTGCGGCAAGAGCTTCAGCCAGAAGCCCAACCTGGCGCGCCACCAGCAGCAGCACACGGGCGAGCGGCCCTTCCGCTGCCCCGAGTGCGCCAGGCGCTTCAGCCAGAAGCAGCACCTGCTCAAACACCAGAAGACCCATTCTCGGCCCGCCACCTACTCGTGCCCCGAGTGCGGGCGCTGCTTCCGCCACCACGTGGGCCTCCGCATCCACCAGCGCGCGCACGTCCGGGACCGCCAGGGCGCCCGTGCCAGGCTGTTGGAGCTGCTCCGGGAATCTGCGGCCTGCGGGGGCCGCCGCCTGCGTCCGGGGCCGCCGCGGGGGCGCCCCGAGTGGGCCTGGCTGGGGCTCTTCCAGGGCTGGTGGCGCCACGGGGGGGCCCACACTGCCGCCGCTGCCACGGGGCCCGGCGAGCAGCGCCAGTTCATCTGCAGCGAGTGCGGCAAGAGCTTCACGTGGTGGTCGTCGCTGAACATCCACCGGCGCATCCACACGGGCGAGCGGCCCTACCCGTGCCCCGAGTGCGGCCGCCGCTTCAGCCAGAAACCCAACCTGACGCGGCACCTGCGCAACCACACGGGCGAGCGCCCGCACCCCTGCCCGCACTGCGGCCGCAGCTTCCGCCAGAAGCAGCACCTGCTCAAGCACCAGCGCACGCACCTGCCGAGCGCCCAGGCCGCACGCTGCCCTGTCTGCGGCCAGAACTGCCCCAGCCGCGCGGCGCTGCGGGCCCACCAGCGCGCGCACACCGGCGCCGCCACTGCCCAGTTGCTGAGCCCGGAGTCTCAGGCCCAAGGCCCCCAGGGCCGGTCGGCGCCACCGCACAGTCCTCCATCCGCCCGGCGACCCGCGGACGTGCGGTGGTGCGGCGCGCAGGAGGATCTGGCTGGGCCCGGGGAGCAGCGCCAGTTCATCTGCAACGAGTGCGGCAAGAGCTTCGCGTGGTGGTCGGCGCTCACCGTCCACCGGCGCATCCACACGGGCGAGCGGCCCTACCCGTGCCCCGAGTGCGGCCGCCGCTTCAGCCAGAAGCCCAACCTGACGCGGCACCGGCGCAACCACACGGGCGAGCGGCCCTACCGGTGCGCCGCCTGCGGGCGCAGCTTCAGCCAGAAGCAGCACCTGCTCAAGCACCAGCGCGTGCACCTGGAGACCCCGCAGCCCACCCCCAGCGTCAAGGTCGAAGCGCTTTAGTGCACCTGGACCGAAGGGGACCCTCGCGGGGGGGATGTTTGTGAGGGTGCCTATGGGGAATGACCAGAATGGTGGCTTTTAGAACCCCTATCACAAGGTTCTGAAAGGCCTGAGAACAGAATTCCAGAAGCATCCCAAAGGGAGACCGCAAAAGGTTCTCCTGGCCAAGGGAGGAGGTGGGATCAAGTATTGCTCACCCTGGAGCTGGGATGTGTCCCTGACAGGTTGAAGGCCAAACCCGTAAACTTCCTCAGAGGTGGGACCCCAGCCTTCAGGCGCCAGGTGAGGGCCTGTTGGGGGCTGAGGGAGAGGATCCCTGGTGTGAAATGGCCCAGGTCTGAACTGGTCAGCTGTAGTGCCGCCTGCAAGCATATTTCCAGTGCAAAGGCAATGCCCAGCACTTAATGGCCATTCAGTGCATAGTTTTGGAAGGAGTGAATAGTTCTATGGTCCTCACCGTGAGTGCCCCACTACGTAGGGTGCTGTTATGGCCTGCCTGTCCCTAGGATGGGGAGTGTGAGAGGTCAGGGACTGGGTACAAGGGGTGTGGTCTCAGCTGAGGTTTGGTGGCTTGGGAAGGGCCCTGCAGCCAAGCCTGCTGCTCCTACTCTGTGGGCCTGGGGCACGCCCGATGTCTGACTCGGCTCGTTATCACGGCAGTGTCACAGAAGAGAAAAATGAAGGATTGACCATCTCACATGGTCTCATTGTCTTTCTTAAGCTTCCCTTCCTGATCTCTGGTCTCTGGATCTATGATCTCCAGGTCTCTGTGTGCTCTGAAGGACCATTTGCCCCAGGACCAGGATAAGGAGCTTTGGCCACGAGCAGAGCAACTGCCCACACCCAAGTCTCTTTTCCCCTCTTCCAATACAATTTATCTCTTTCCATATATTCCCCTCAACCTGTAGCCCCCCAAAGTCACTCCTCATGCTTTTCCAAAGCAGAACTCAGAGCTTCAGCCCAGATGTAGCTTGGACTATATTTTCCCAGAGGAGGGGGTGTTGGGGTGCTAGGGTTGGAGAGGTGGGAAGAAAAGGGGGTGGCCTAGCTAATTCTGTAGGAGGATGAACTATGTGTACCTGCCTCCTGGGGCTTGTGGGGTTCTCTGAACTCAGAGATGTGTTCCCTTTTCCAGGAGCTGGCTGTATTCACCTTGGCTTCTGGTTACTCCTCTTTCCAGGCTTTGTTTAATCCCTTTCATCTGGCAGGAGGTCTAATTGTAGCATCTCAGAAAGACCTGAGGAGGTGATGATTCATTTTACCTGGGGAACACATTTGGTGATGGTTAGTGTTCAGCCAGGGCTCTGACTTGTGGTCCAGGTCTTTGATCATAAAACTATGCTGTGTGCCCATCCTTCAATCAACTCCCAGGACCAGGCAGAAGCCAAATCAGAACGGTTTTTCTAGACCCCTTTCTGACCCACCCCAGCCCTAAGTGCTCCCCTTTCTCCCTGTAATGCCTGCCTGGCTCCTCCCCCGGACAGTAGGTTTGGATCTCATCAAAACCCACTTTAGCCTGGCCAGTATGGCTCAGTGATTGAGCATGGATCTATGAAGCAATAGTTGACATGTGTTGGGCAGGACACATGCCTGGGTTGCAGGCTCAGTCCCCAGTAGGAGGTGTGCAGGAGGCAGCCAGTTCATGATTCTCATCATTGATGTTCCTATTTCTCCCTTCTGCTCTGAAATCAATAAGAAAACAAACAAAAAATAAAATAACAATCCAAAACTACCTTAACCATGAGGAAGGCTCAAGAGTCATTTGCTTCTTCCTCTTTGCCACTTATCAAATCTGGAGACCAACTCAAGTAAGCACACCTAGAGTACCATGCCTGCTCACTGGCCCCAGGTGATGGAGTCTCTCACAAATGGGTGCTTTGGGTCACAATGGGGGTAGGGCCAAGCCCATCAAAGGTGGGTGACCTGTTGACCAGGTCGAGAAGGCACACATTGACCCATTAATCAAGCCTCCTGTGTGATAGGCACTGTGTCAGACTTCAGGGATTCTGTGATGAATAAGCCACTGTATCAGTCAGCTTGGGCTGCGTAGTAAAATACCACTGGGAGCTTATATAATGCAGTCTAGAGGCTGGGAAGTTCAAGACCAAGGTGGTGGCAGATTTGGTCCCTGGTGAGAGATGAATACTTTTCTCTGTGTCCTCATATGGTGGTGGGTAGTCGGGGGAGGGAGAAAAGGCCCCAAACAGTGCTCTGGTCTCTTCCTCTAATAGAGACACTAATTTTATCATGAGCAGCCCACACTTATGACCTCATCCATACCTGTCTCCCAAAGGCCCTATCTGCAAATGCCATCACTTTGAGGTCAGGGCTTTAAAATATGAATTTTTTTTTTGTGGGGGGTCAGGGGGAAAGAGATATGATTCAATCAATAGCAATCACAGTCTTTCCCCCTGAGGAGCCCACTGACCTTCACAGAATATCGCTTTAATGCACACACAGTTTGGAACAATCTATATGATCAGCTCTTGAACCCGTTGACCCAGCCCCGGCTCTCTTAGGGAGGCTTTCTTGTTCATCTCGGACAGTGACCTAGGCAGGTAATGAGTAGGAAATGGGGGTGGGGACTGTGGGACTTGTCCAGCAGGTCATGTTGCAAATTGACAGCAGGTCCCAGGTCTCCAGTTAACCTAACCCTCTTCCACAGTCACAATCACAGGCTTCTCCAAGGGAGGTCTGACACTGTCAACTTCAATTTCCATTGCCTTTCATTTTAAAATAATAACACTAGGCCAGAGAATATTGAGCAAGAGCCACACCATGAAATCAAAGACAAGAAGGTCAAGTCTATCCTAGTGGGTTGTAATTCAAAAAGCTCAGGAGCACGTGGAGATCAAAGGGTTGCTGAAGGGAACGGAAAACCACCATGTTTAAAGACATAAAACCCTTAAAGAGCAGACCCTGTCCATGGCCAGGTAAGTCTGGGGTGGAGACCCGTGGCCAATCTTCTAGTAGTCCACCTGAGCATGGTGGAGCTGGGGTCCTGGAACCGCCTGCATAATCCTTGCATTCCATCCTTAGAAGTAGGCTGGGAGCTAAAAATTTGACTCAGGACCTTGGAAAGTGGTTGTGCTCTGGCAAGCACCGTGAACTTCAAGTCAGCGGTAAGGTGGCCAATCTCCTTGCCAGGATTTGGTTGCCCACTGTCCAGCCCAGGGAGCTTTCGGATGTGAGCAGCTGCACTGACCTGGGAGAGAGCGGGCCCAGTAGGGACTTGATAGTGAGTGTCTAGTGTAAGTTAGGGATGTTACTGAGATTTTTTCTTTTTTAAGTAGTTGGGTTTGGGAAAGAAATATCTTAGACCCTTTGTTAAGAGGAATAGTATTGGGGCTGAGACCAGTATGTTTTCACGTATCACTGCCTGGATAGGGTCACAGCCTAGAAGAGAGGGAAATGCCTGGTATCCGTAGCTTGTCCTCTGGAGTAAGTCAGAAAGGTTTCTCCTAGGTTACTCAGATCTAGAGGGAGAGGTGCTAGGTCAGCTAGTCCAGCAGAACTGTCTGTTCTCTGTTTGCTGCCTGATGCCATAGCCTCAGTCAGTGTTGCTTGATCACTTCACATGTGGCTAGTGAGGCCCTGGCTGGGTAGCTCAGTTGATTAGAGCATTGTCCTGATACATCAAGGTTCCAGGTTCTATCTCTGGTCAGAGCTTATACAGGAATCAACCAGTGAATGTACAATGAAGTGAAACAACAAATTAACTTTTTCTCCCCTCTTTTTCAAATCAATAAAAAAGAAAATTAAAAATGTGGCTATTGAGGCTGAGGAAGTGAATTTTAAATTTTATTTTATTTAAATTAATTTAAATTCAAATAGCCACATGTGGGCTACTAGACAGTATAGCTTTAGGAATTATGCTTCTATTGAGAAGTAGAAATGTTGTCTCCCTTCCCCCACCCAAATCTAGAAAGAGCTTGCTTTTGTCATTGGGAATAGTGGATTGTGTCGGGTAGTTCTGGGACTAAATTCTGGTTTTGCCATTTAAGCTGTGAGACTTGGGCAAGTAACCTACTTACAGCATTATGCATGGTCCCAGCACACAGCAGGCACTCCATAAGTGGTAGCTATGGGCATTATTGTGGTGACATTGTCAGCATCGCTACCTGCAAAGCATTTGCAGAAGTGGGAGTTGTACTGTGGGAAGGGTTTCCCCAAACAGAGCTCAGTCCCCATACGAAATGAATCATCCCCAAGGGTAAGTAGACCCACTGCAAGTTGAAGGGCTTAGGTCATGTCTTGGGTTTTAGCTTAGAGGAGAGAGAACTTTGGAGCAGATGTGACCTCGCACCCAGAGCCCCACATTTGCAGCTGGATCTCTGCAGGTTTCCCAGCCCAAAGCTGTGACTGGGGCAGTTCTCCCCACTGCTCCTCATTCTTTACTCTGCATTAGTGCCCTGGCTGGCCACCACAGCTCTCAGGTGTCGCTTGTAAACACTCATTCATTCACTAGACATTGGATTGAGGACCTATTGTATGCTGGGCACTTGTGATCCCAAGATGCTGAACACACAGCCTGTGCCCTTTGAAATTCACAACCTGGTGAGAAAACAAAAGTGTGCTGAATCCCAACCTGATGTTAGTGATCACCATCCAATCCGGGGGAAATGGGAGGAGCTGGTCACCAGAGGTGGCTGTCCTGCGGAGCAAAGCCCTGGGGGATGCAGGCCGAACAGGAGCTGGAGGATGGCAGGCAGGTATCTGTGAGAGCAGCAGTTGGAGCTGTCCAGGGGAGCACACGGGTGATGACTGTCCATCTGGTGTGCCCCTGGGGGTAAGGTGGGAGATACAGTGCAGCACCAATACCCACAAGGGGACCACAGGCTATCTGTTCTCCGGGACCCTGTGAGCATCCCAGGCCTTCGTTAGGGACCAGAGTGCAGCTGTCACACGAGCCTCGCAGAGTGGTGGTGCTTGGCTCGGCAGCCCCTGGCCCTGCCTGTGGGGAGAAGGACGACTGCTGCAGAATGCTTCCACACTGCCATTTTACTACTCTGGTGCTCACCAGAGCACGGGAGAATGGTGGAGGGGAGCTGTGGGAGGAGGTGCATGTGTACGAAATCACAGAAACAAAGTGGAAATCAGGCAGTGGCCAAGCAGAGACTGGAAGCCTCCTGGGGTCCTTGGCCTTCGGCATTCCCACCGAGACAGGATGAGTTTCAGGTGGACTTGTCAGCCTGCTCCCCTCTCCCCCCCAGGCTATGCTCCTTTCCCATTTTGGCACAGCTTACCTAGAAAATGCTACTAAAAATATGGGCTACATCCTCAGGTATATTATTGATTTTGCTTTTGAAAACCTGGTCATTTTTAACTGTCCCCATTTCCCTTATAGTCTGCAAGAGACATGACAGCTAGTGATAACAAAAGCTGGAGCTGGGAGGTGTGGCTGTCCCACGATTGGAGCTCCAGCACTCAGGCAGAGGGTGGGTGTGGGGTGTCACCAGTGGTTAGGGATCCTGTTGTCCATGCCATGGGAACTCTACCCTTATCCCTGGGTGCCATCAACCCTGCTGAATTCATTTCTTGGGGTTTCCCAGAATTCTCTCCCCGTTGCCTCTATTTGAAATACCAATCTCCTTGGGATGTCTAACTCACGAAGTTCCATCTGCCCCAGTGAGGTGCCTTTGAGCAGCATGGATGAGGTCCTGAGAGGCGAGAGTGCCCTGGGTGGACCTTCTGGGGCAGACTGTACACGGAGCAAGCTGTGATGTTGGGAGTAGCGATTGATTTTACTTGCTGGGTGGACCTCACCTGGAATCCTTCAGTTCCCGGGGCTCTCGGAGGCACAGTGGGGAGGACCTGGTGAGCTGGGAGAGTGCCACCTGGTCGGCCACATCCCTGTCTGCAGTGAAGAGCCCTGCCTTGCGGAATCCCAACTGCCTGGCCTTGCGGAATCCCAATGGCTCCCGGACCTGGCAGCTACAGAGGGGCCACGGAGAACAAGGCTAGTCCCTGTCCCTCTGGAACTTTTAGCTTTAAGGAGTCACGTTGCCTTCCTGGCCCAGTTTCTTTTTCTTTTTTAAAAATATACTTTATTGATTTTTTTTTTCAGAGAGGAAGGGAGAGGGCTCGAGTTAGAAACATCTATCAGCTGCCTCCTGCACACCTCCTACTGGGGATGTGCCCGCAACCAAGGTACATGCCCTTGAATGGAATCTGGGACCCTTGAGTTTGCACTGAGCCAAGACCGCATTGTGACTGCTGATCCCAGTCATCACACCAGGTTTCTGTTTCTGGTCCGCGGGCCTGCCTTCCCACCGGCTGTACCGCTCAGAGCTGTGGGCCTCGGCAGTGGGAAGCCACTCTGTGCTGCAGTTTGATTTTATGTTCTCATCTATAAAATAGGGTAATAACACCTGGATGGCGCATGGTTATTAGAAGGCTCCCACCGGGTAATATGTGGGACGGGCTCTGTAAAGAGACCAGTCATGTAGAAGTAAGGTGTATTATTATGGAATGGCAGTTGCAAACTGGAATTCAGCCCAACCCTGTCCACACCAGCTGCTTCCCCTGGTTTTATGAGTTTTCTTTGGGTTCACTTCTGAGGAGGACGGGACCACAGGGGTGTAATTTCTTCTTCCAGTCCTCCCGCCATCCTCGCCATCCTCGAGGCATCACCCGCACACACAGGAGGAGGGCAGGCTTTGGCAGAGCTGTCAACTGCGCTTCCCACCCAGCTCCCCACCCTCACACCCCCAGTCTCCGGCAAGGGCTGCATTCACCCCCACCCCCCTTCTGTCTCCTGCAAGGGAAACATTGGCTTCCTGGACCCTTTTTCTAGCTTCTGGCTACGTAGGTTTGTGGGCCTGGCTAGAGTAGCCTTGCCTCAGGGTGAGGTGCTGACTGCTAAAGTAGGGGGTCTCAGGAATCCTGAAATGGAATTATCTGGGAGGGGGGGGGCAGGAGGGCCCGGGGACTCGGGGCGACCTGCCCAGAACCAGCGCCAGCCCAGCTCCTCTCCGCGGCGCGGCGGGCGCAGGTCTCGCAGCCCCGCTTTGTCCGCAGCCCGGTGGCTGGCGCGTTAGACCTCCCAGCCTCACGGGGCTGCTGTGCGGCTGCAGAGACGGCTGCTGCGCTGCGGAGGCGGCGGCTCGGGAGGCGGCGCCATGTGAGTCCCGGGCAGCCGGCCGCGGCCGCGCCGGGGATTACCGTATTTACCGGGGCCGGGGCCGGACCCCGGGGGCGGGTCACTGCGGGAGCACTACCGTATTTGCCGGGAGCTGCGCAGCCCCTTTCTGGGACCGGGGAAGCGCTGCGACTCAATTACGCGTTTACCCAGGGTGGCGTGGTTCCCCGGGGAGCGCCGTGGGAGCGGGGTGCGGGTGGGTTGCTTCCCTTCCTTAAGGGAGCGGGGCT
>PVJN01045012.1:0-17229 GCA_004026805.1 Lasiurus borealis
GCTGGGGTGGGGTAGGCCAGTCGGGTGGAGGGTTGGTGAGGGGGTGGGATGGGCCGGTGGGGCGGGGGCTGGCCTCACCCCACGACTGCGCCAGTGCCAGGGGGTGCGGAGCGAGGGTGGGCGGGGGCTGGAGGCAAGGCCCCCACCCACCCCAGCCCCGCGCGCGCCGCGGCCGCCCGCCGCCTCCATCCGGGCCTCTCCCCACCTCCCGCCCGCCCCCGCCCGCGCCCGCGCCCCTCCCCCGCCAGCGCGCACGGCTCCCGCCGCCCCTCCTCCGCCCGCCCGCCCTCCGCCCGCTCTCCTTGGCTCCCTCCCGGTCTCTCTTAAGTGCCATCGAGGGGCGCCGGGAATTGCAGCCAGTAAATCGCGTCCCACCACTCAGCAGCGGGGCCACCGCAGCGGCGCCGCCCGCGCCCGCCGGGAGCCCTCGCCGCCCGGGCGCCTCTCCAGGGCCCGCGAGGCCCGCCCCCCACCCGGCGCGGCGCTGCGCAGGGCCTGCCCCCGGGCCGGCCGGGGCGCGCGAGGCCCGCGCTGGAGGCGAGGACGCGGCGGCCGCGGGGCGCACGGCCCGGAGCGCGCGGCCCGCGCCCCCGCGCGCCCTGCCCGCGCCCGCGCCCCGCGCTCCGGAGCCCGGCCCCGCTGCCCGGGCTCTCCTGCGGGACCGATGCCGGCCCTCCGGCCACCAGGGTAAGGAAGGGGGCAGCGCGGCTCGGCGGGGGTGAGGAGGCGGGAGGAGGGGGCGGGCGCCCCGCGCCCCGGGGACCCCTGGGCCCGCCCCGCCCCGGCGTCTGGCACGTGGGGGCGTCTCAAGTTTCCTCCCGAGGCCGGACAGGTGGCGAGGACGCGGGGGTGCGATGCTCCGCGGCTGGCACTCGCTGCGTGCCTCCTGCGCGCCGGGCGTGACCGGCGCCGCCGAAGTGTCAGGTGGTGGTTTTTGTCCCCATTGTACAGATGAGAAAACGGAGGCTGGGGAGGCCACAGGGCTGGCTGCGGGGTCCCCAGCTGGGAAGTGACCCCTTTAGCCTGCCGGACGCTAAAGCCGGGCTCTCTCCCCACGGGGGCACCCACACAGCCCCTGCGTGAGGGCGTGAGTTTTTCATTGTGGAAAACAGGAGAAAACCAGCCATTGTCCCCCCACTGTAATGCAGCCACTGCGAGCGTTTGGGCTCTCTGTGTGCCAGCCTCGTTCTCCTGGCCCCTTTCTTTCCTGAGAGTGCGCCTCCATTCTGATTCCAGCACCTAGGAAAATGGGGACACTCCCACGGGTAGCGCAGAGATTGGGTAGCTGCGAAGGAGGGGAAGGGGAGGGGCTGGGGCCTGGGGAAAGGGGCGTCGGATCATGGAGCATTGGCGTGCAGGGCAGCGCCGGGCCCTGGCACTGGGGGACATGGGGACAGCCCAGGCCATGGACTTCCAGCAGGAGGGTTCTGTCCAGCATGTGGGCGCCTGGTCCACACTCTGCTCTGCCAGGCCGCTTCCTCTTGGAGTGCCTGGGGTTAGGGGTGGGGGCGGGGGACAGGCCGCTGCTTCCCCTCTGCCAAGGAGAAGAGTCCAGTGCTCTTCTGCGTTTTGCACTCCGAGCCAACATTTGGTCCCACCCTCTTTCATCCCAGGCCTGGGTTTGGGGGCCTGCCGGGACCTTCCGGGCTCACAAGTGTAGCCTGAGGCCCCCTTCCTTAGCCTACCCCGGGACAATGACATCACCTCCACCGGCCCCCAAACTGGAGCGCCCAGGCCTGTGCCCTTCCAGGCACCTCCCCCTGCCCATCCATCCAATCGGCCCCGGGGTTCTGCTGGTCCTGTCCCTCCTTCACCCTCTGACCTGGCTGTCCACCCCTCCGCCCCTACTTCCTTGACCAGGTCTGGGACACCCCAGTTAATGCCGTCTTTCTGAATGCAGCTCTGAGTTTCTGAGCTCCTCAGCCGTCCACCAGGTACCCCCCCCCCAAAAAAAAACCCCACAAAAAACAGGCCCAAGTGTTAAGGCCAGGCTTCTCCGTGGTCTGCTGCGGCCCCCTCTGCAGCCTACCCACTCTGAGTTGAATGTCCCCTGGTCCCTGAGCCCCAAATGCTGGGTCTCCCCTGCTCGGGGTCATCTCTCCCCCAGACACCCTCTCCCCGGGTCTGGCCTCTTGAACCCTTTATCCTCAGGACCCCCCTTTCTCTTGGGCAGTGCAGTCAGTACCCCTTCCCATGGGCACCCCAGCTCTTAGGGAATCCCCCCCCGATTGCTGTCAGCCCGGTGCAATGTGGCACCAGAGGTTTCCATGTTGTCTCCGCCATCAGACTGAGCTCTGGGAGGGCAGGGGCCCGGTTGACAGGTCCCCTGGGTCCAGCACAGGCCAGTCCCGAGCGGCCAGCTCGCTGAGACTTGAGGAAGGACCTTTGGGGGTCTGCCAGGAGCAGGTGGACCTGCGCCCTTTAGAGGTGCTCTCAGAACCCCATGGCACTCAGTGGGGAGTGGAAAGTCACAAGCCCCTGCCTCCTGGAGGTCTCCTGCTCGGGAACAGATGCGCTGGGTTGAGGAGACCCAGGTGCTGCCAGGTACCTGCAGGCCTTGACCCTCAGCCATTCCGTTCAGGGGCCCAAGCCCCACCTCGGTTTGTTGGGGCCCTGCTGATGGGCACTCAGGCAGAGGAGCCCGCCCTGCCCTGTCCCCCGGGACCCCGGCCCCCACTACCCCGCCAGGCCCACCCCAGCGCACTCCCAGGGAGCAGGGAGAGTTATGTCAGGCCCTCTGGCTGAGCGCCAGGGCTCCCCACGGAACTATAAATTGACCTGTCGGGAGAGGGAAGAGATTAATGTCGGCCATCTTCATTAGTGCGTCCCCCGGGGTGAAGGCGTCTGCCCTGAGCTGGCTGATGGGAGAGGGTGTGAGTGAGGGAGGGGATTGGGGGGTTTGCATTTCCCCCCCTTTCCCAGAAAGGCAAAGGGCAGGGGCCGGGGCCTGCCCGAGAGCCGTGGCCTCCTCCCCCTGTCGGAGGGCCGTCCCCCCGGCCTCTGCTCCTGGCAGCAGGCGTGCGCTTTGATGGAGGACCCGTGTGCTAATTGGGAGCAGAGCTGCTCACCCCGCCGCTCCGCAGGGCTCCCCGGCTGCCACCGCCAGCTCAGCGGCATCTGCCGGGCCTTCATTAGAGGCCTTTCCCCTGACCAGAAAGGAGCCTGCTGCGGGCTTGGGGGGCTCCCCTCCTCCCCTTCCCCCTCCCCTCCGCGCCCTCGCCCCCTCCCCTTCCTCTTCACGGCGTTGATGATGGGGAAGGAGGCAGCTTGGGCTCCTGGAATGGATGACGGGGATTGGAAGATGGGAAAGATGGGAGAGCTCGTGCATCCTGATGAAAGGGTGACCTTGGGTTAGGCCCTTGGTCGCTCTGCGCCCCGGTTGTTCTTGTCCCGGGGACAGGCATGGCTGTGCCCCCCCGGGGTGGGCGGGGATCAAGTAAGGGAGGTTGTGTGGATTCGCCTGTGGAAATAGGACGAGGCGGCGCCTGGGGCCGAGGCACAGACTCAAGTCCCTCTTCCGGGGTCTGAGTCCTGGTGCCGACGCCTGTTCTCTTGTCTGGTGGTGTGTGAGGGCCAGGCTTGGTCTCGCGGGGTGTCGTGCCTTTTGAAGCACAGAAACAGCCTCCATGCTGTGCAGGCTGGGTGGGCAGCGACTGCAGCAGCAGGTCCGGTGGCGTTAGCTCCCATCACGCCTCTGCTCACTCATTCGTCCGGGACCTGCCTCCTGCACTGGGGTCTTGCGTCCATAGGAGGTTCAGGGTGCCCTCCTGCCTCTGGTGGCCTGCCAGGGGAAGGAGACTCAGAACCGAGGGGGAAGGGGCTGGTTGAGCTGCTGGGACCCCTAGAAAGGAGTCTCCCCAAGCCTACGGGTATCTGGAAGGCTCTGGGGATCATGGGGTGGCTCCCAGGTGGAGATGGGGCAGCCTTTCTTTGTAGAGTGGGATGTGGGGGTCCCCTAACTAGTCACCACGGTCCTGAGTCCCCCAGACCAGGCTGGGAACAGGGGAGGGGGTGCTTTGCTGAGGAGGCAGTGGGACCCCTCTCCATGCCCGCACCTTTCCTGGGCATCCAGGTGGTAGGATGGGGCAGGCTGGACTTTCTGTCTGTACTGGGGACCGGGTTCCGGGAACACCTGGCCGGCTGGCTCCGGGCCTGGCCAAGCTGGGGGTCGCAGCAGTCGGGCCAGGGCCACCTGTGGGGTAGCTGAATGGTTCAGGCTGTGCCACCCACTAGCTGGGGTCCCTCTGGAAGCCTCAGGTTCCTTGTTGGTCCGGGGGGCTGGTGCTGTGCTGAGTGACGCAGAGCGGAGCACGGTAGTGTGCTGTGGATGTCTCTGCCTCACCCCCTGCTTGCTGCCCTGAGAACCCTGCTTGAGTGGGGTGTGGACTCGGCAAATCTCTCTGTCAGCCTGGGGGGGGCAGGAAGCACCCCCTTTGCATGGCGGACCCTTAGAACCAAAAGCACGTGGTTGGGGAGTCAGAAAACTCCGCTCTGAGTCTTGGCTCTGCAGCCAACCGGCTGAAGGGCCGTGGGTGCCTCACTTGACCTCTGTGCCCCCCGTTCTCCTCTGGAGCGGAGCGGAGTGCTGGAAGCTGGACATCACCTGCAGATTTCATGATGAATGAGCAACCACCGAGTGTGGAGGGTGGGGCGCCGGCCCCGGGGTCCGAGCCCTACGTGGTGCCCTTGGCCTTGTGTTGTGACTTTGGACAAGACCCATCTGTCAAGGGAACTCTGGCGTCTGCCTGCCGCACCGAGCTCTGCTGAGGAGGACAAGATGTGGGTTTGGGGAGGGGGTGAGGGGAGGGGGTGGTGAGGAGCTGCTCATGGGAACAGGAGTGGGTGCACAGGGCTGGGTGCTTTCCTGAAGCAGCCCTGTCCCCCCAGCGCCCCTCCCTGCAGGTGGATGAGCTCCTGGGCCCGGGTTTCCGGTCTGGAAAATGGGAGCAGGCTCCCTGCTCACCTCGGCCCTCAGCTCTCTGTTCTGCGTTTAAGCAGAACCTCCGCCGTTCCCTTTAGAACGCGTCTGAATGGGCTCCAGCCCCATTTCATATGCGATGCGTTGAAATATGCTGTCATCTGGACTCTAATATATTAAGATTGCCCTTTGGAAGTCACGTGTGGAGAGGCGGATGATGAAGAGGTGCCTATTGTTGCCGCCTCCCTGTGCTGTGCCCAGCCCGCCTGGCAGACTCCGTGGCGGGCGCTGGCAACATGGCTGTCTGCCTCCGCCTCCCGCCTCCCGAGCTGGAGGAATCACTAATGCGTTAGCAGTTTCATTAGCCTCTCGCCAGCCTCCCTCCCTCCCGGGCCTCCTCGGTAATTATTTTCCCAGCCCTTCCACTCGCAGCCCCTTCACCAGCCAGCGCGTTGGGATTGGCCAAGTGGCCCCCGCCGGCTGAGCTGCTGGGACTGGGCTGGGTAAGGACCCCCCCTCCTGCCGCCCCCCGCTTCCCCGTGGATGCCCCCTCCCGGCTTTCTGCATTGCCATTTAAGCTTTGTGTCCCCCCGAGGCCTCCGTGAAAATGCAGATCTGCTGCCTGCCAGGGGTGACGGTTAACCCATTATTACACACACCCCACACGTCGTCTCCGTGCAGCCGACCTCCATGCAATCAGCCGAAAAGTTTCTCCGGCCTTTTTCTGGGGACCAGCTGTGAGGGGGAGGGGATTGAGCATCCAGGGCCCTGGGTGGGAGGCAGAACCCGTGTCTCTAGTGGGTGTGTGGAGCCTGAGGCGGATGCACCAGGGACGGGGGCCTGAGAGGGTGGATTGCCTGGTACCCCCTGAGGTCCTGGCACCCACAGCCCTCCCCTGCCCAGGGTGTGCATGGGACCCAGGTGGGCCCGGACACTCCATCCTCCTGGCCTCCGTGATTGGTTGAGAAATGGGCACATGGTCCATTGGGGCCCATCAGAGACTCCCCGGGATTTTGATCTGGAGCCCTGGGGGAATGACTGAAACACAGGGCGGAATGTGGGGCTGCTGGCCCCCATCTTCCACAGCCATATCCGGGGCAGGGGACCTCCAGTGAGGTCATCGTGTGGAGGAGAGAGGCAGGGCCGCGCGGGAAGTGTATGTGATTGGATTGGGGCTCTGGGTGCAGCAATGCCTGAAGCCACCCTGGCGTGTTCAGTTGCGTAAACAGAGCTCCCTTTTCGGAGCCAGCGATCTGGAATTGGTTTCAGTCTCTTACAACCAATAGAGGCCCGGCTGATGGGAAGAATCAGGCAGGATTTTATAAAAGAGGCGGCATGCTGAGGAGGGTCTTGAAGGATGTGTAGGAGTTTGTGCAGCAGCGATGAGGAGGGAAAGCACTTGGGCGGTGGGAATAGGGGGGTCAAAGCCATGGAGAATGTGTGGGGCAGCAGGCACTGCCTGAGGCACCAGGGCTTGTAGCAGGAATGACATGAGAGGAGGTGGGGGGATAGAATTGGACACTAGGGTGTGGATGGCAGGGTGAGGAGGGGCACAGGAAGGACTTTGCTGGCAGGGAGGGCATCCTGGCACAGAGTGGATCTGCATGGAATCAGTGAGAGGAGGAGCCTTGCAGTCAAAGCTGGAGAAGCAGGCCAGCGCCAGGCCCCCTGTTTGGGGCAGTGCCATTGGGGAGATGGGGTGCCTGGAGCAGACCCAAGCTGGGGGACATCTGGGCGGAGGGGCCCGGGGGCAGCTAGGGCTGGTAGTGGTTAAAGCTGAGGTGGTCCGAGGGGAGGGGAGCAGGAGCCAGGCACAGCGGGGCCCAGAGAGAGGGAGGGGGTTGAGTGGATTTCCCCACCTCACCACTCCAGCTGTGCCAGGTGTGCCAGGTGGCACTGGCGTGGGGTGAGAGCCCCCCCCTGAGATCCTGGCTGGAGCAGGTAAGGGAGAGAGCCGCCCCCCGCAGCTACAGCGCCCTCTGCAGGGAGGAGCTCACCTGAGCCGCTCCGTCTCCGTGCCAGCTGGTTTGCGCTGCTGGAGGAGCAGTGGTAACGGGGCCAAGGTCACAGCCTACCGCCGGCACAGATGGCGGTGGCTCCCTGACCGGTGGGTGGGCCCCCAGGGCGGCGTTCCCCATGGGCAGGGGCGGGGATGGCTGGCCATCGACCTCGGTTGCCCACTCTGAGTGGGGCTGGGGGTTAAGATGGGCTGGGGGCCAAGCTGGTCTGGGCAGGACTGGGAGGGGATCTAAATGCTGGGGGACCCTTGGTCCCCAAAGCTGCAGATCTGCAAGAGCTCCTTGTCGCCTCCTCCGGGACAGGCTCCCCCCACGCTCAGCAGCTGCACTTGAGGTCCCAGAGCCCAGGTTTTGCTGAGGGAGCCCAGGGCTTTCCTGCCGCCAGGCCTGCCGCCTGAAACTTTCTCCCCGCCTCCTTCGCCGGGGGCAGGAGTGGCAGATACTCTGGCTGCGTGCCCTCTGCTGTCAACAGTCACTCAGTAAGGAAGTTGAGGCCCTACTATGCACTGATGCAATGAGGGGGGGCGAGGTAAGGAGTGTGGCATTTGTGAATTAAACAGGCCAGGTCCCAGCCCTCGCGACACAGCGAGAAAGACAGAGTCGAGCAGGAAGCAAGCTGGAGCAGGCCTGGTGCTGGGCTGTGCGCAGCTGTGGGGAGCTGCGGGGGCCGGAGAGGGGGTGCGGGCTGTAACAGAGGCAGTGGTTAGGTAGGCTTTTATCCAAGACCCGAGGGAAGAGGGGGTGTCAGCTGTGGGAGGTGGAGGTGGAGCCGGGAGAGCATTCCGGGGGGGTGGGGGTGGGCATCCGGTTTCTAGTCCGTCTCCCTTATTCCTCATGCTTTGTGGGGGCCAGTGCAGAGCTGGGGTCTTCACGGGGGCTGAGCTGGGGCTGAGCTGACTGGGATAGGAACTGCAGGGCCAGAGGTGGTCTGCGGCCTCATGGAGCCCAGATCCGGGGGCGGGGGGAGGCAGAGCTGCAGCCCAGTTGGGTGGTGGGCCTGAGGGTATGCAGCTTTGGGTGCTGCACCCAGCTAGGCCTGGGCCTGAGACCCGATGGGCACGGAGCCCGTGCAGGCGAAGGGCTGGCGCCCACCTGGCAGGCAGGCAGGACTCAGGAGCCTGGGTGCCTGGGGCTCCATCCTGCTCCCCGTGGAGGCCATGTGACCAATCTCGCAGCCCCTGGATTTGAGCTTCCGTGTCCTCGTCTGTACAGGAAGTGTGGCAGCGCCTGCCTCCTGAGGAATAAATGAGATGGGACTTCGTGCAGCCCCTGGCACAGGACCGGCGCCCAGTGCCTGTCCTCACCACCGCGATTTTTGGCTTTCGCCAGGCGAGTTAGCAGCGAGGCTGCCGCTGGCTGGGCAATCTGGGTCCTTGTCCGCCTTTCCGCCTGCAGCTCCCAGCGCAGTGCCTGCCACACCGGGGTGTTCTCTGGGTGTTTGTTGACTGACTGCCTGATGAAGTGAACTGTGTGAGTGAGGCCCTCCCTCCCATTCCCCCCACTCCCTGGGGATGGTGAGGACAGGGCACAGACCACACTGGCACCCCCTCTGGGAGCTGACATGGTGCCTGTGGGCTGACCATTGGGCTCCCAGCCATCCGGGCCGTCCTGGAGCACCACCCTCTCTGAGCCTCAGTTCCCTCCCCTGTAGAATGGAGCTGATGGTGATCCTCACCCTCAAGACCTGGCCCCGGGTCATGGGCCGACTCATGAGAAATGATTGTAAAGGGTCCCGGAGGTCAGCTAAGGACACAGCACCGTTGGCGATGACGCCAGCTGATTTCCCAAGGCCCCTCCCTGCCTCAGCGGCCCAGGGCACGAAGGACACCTGGGTGTGTGGCCCCTCCAGTGCCAGGTAGGCTCCCAGGGGCCTGGGTATGAGGGTTTTACCCTTTTTCCTCTGCTGCCCTTGAGGCAGGTGGAGACCACGGGCCCCTTACAGGTGGGAAAACTGAGGCCCACCGAGGGCCAAGGCGTGGGGGAAGACAGATGCGTTTCCACTCTGGTGTGCCTGTTGGCTGGTCTTGGGCACCTGCCATCCTCTTAGGCCCTCAGAGCAGCGAGGCAGCCTGCCTGCCCCATTTCACAGACGCAGAAACAGAGAGGCAGCCAGGATTTCATCCCTTCTTTCTTTTTTCTTTGGAAGCGCAGCTTAGTACAGAAAGGTGGCCACACTCTAACTGTACAGCTGGATAAGTTTTCACACATCTGCCGTCATGTGACCCCCATTCCGGTCCAGGCCCACCACATTCCTGCCCCTTCGGAGGCTCCCTCAGACCCCTCCCAGTCACTGCCGCCTGCCGCCGCCAACCACCCCCCACCCAGCATCCAGCCGTGGGTCTGGCTTTGTCCCTGTCTGTACTTCCTGTGAACAGAGTCACACAGTGTGTCCCCTCCGCCCGGCGTCTGTGCCCACTGTCGGTGCGGTTGCTCTAGCAGAAGTCGGCAGCACTGGGATGTGAACCCTCCTGCTGATTCTCCCCGTGGTACCTTTAGGGGTCACTCCTGCAGTGGCTCCCCTTGCCCTGGGGAGAAAGACCCAAATCCTCGCCCTGGCCTGGCCGGGCCAGCTCCCACCCCTGCCTCTGCCTTCCAGCCGCCTGGAGGGGTGGGCCTTCCCTCCTCAAGAGCCCTCCGCTCGGTCCTGTCTCAGGGCCTTTGCACTTGCTTGTCCTTCCTCCTCTCCCTCAGCCTCCTCCTCTTTCAGTGCCCCGCTGGTGTGGCGCCTCCTCGAGCTTGTGTCCCCAGGCTGGGCCCTTCTGGTAGATATCCCCAGGCTGGGTCCTCCTGGTAGATGTCCCCAGGCCTCCCTCCTGGTAGAGATGTCCCCAGGCTGGCTCCTGCTCTTTCTTCACTGCCCACGTCCTTTGTAATTAACCGCGAAGCATCTGCCTCCCCCACTAGACGGCAAACCCCAGGAGGCAGGGATGATGTCTGCGGAGTGTGTGGCTGCGTCCCCGGCGCCGTTCACGGATTCAGTCACCCATCCTTTTAGTCATCTGTTCGCTCGGCAGACAGAGGGCCTGCCATGTTGCAGCCTCTTCGCTAGTATTTGCTGGGAGAGTGAATGGATGCTTGAGTGAGTGAATGAATGAATGAATGAATGAACGAACAACGTGTGTCTGATTTCCCAAGGCCGCGCAAGGTCTTCAGGAGGTCCAGGAGACATTCAGTCCACACTCTTTCTGCTACATCCATCGACTGATGTGACCTCTCGGGGTGTCAGTTTCCCCCGTTGTCAAATGAAGGAGCCAGACCGGCCCCATCGGCCAGGCTCTGGTTCTGAGGATGAGGGGCAGATGGGTTGGCGTTGGCTGAGGCAGGTGCTCAGGGCAGCCCTACTGAGCAAGGAGGTGACCCTCGGCTGTAGAGGGATTCTGCCCTAGACGGCAATGCCCGCTCGAGACTGGCCGGTGCCTGGCAGGGTGCTCTCCACGCCAGAGCCCTTGATGTCGCTGTTGGGGTGCAGTGCTCCAAGCCCAGAGGTCCCTAACGGGCTTGCCAGGGCCCTGCAGCCCGCCCACCCTCCGAGCTCCAGGCTGGGCCTGCGGGGCCTTGAAGGGAGGGGCTGCTTTGGTGGGAGAGGCGGGGGGAGGAGAGAGCTGGGGGCCTGGGTGGCCCTGGGTTCCAGCCTGGCTTTACCCGCTTACAGCTCTCTGGCCTGGGCCAAACCACTTCCCCTCAGGCACGTGGTTTCCAGGCGTGAGCCAGAGTGACAGGTGTGACCACTCAGCCTGATGCGGCCTCGGGGGCGCAGCAGATCGCAGGGAGCGTCCGGAGGTGTCTGTGGAGCTGCCGTCCCCAGGGCCCCGCCGGACCAGCCTCCGCTCCCCGCCGCGCCGCGCCGGGCGAGGTGGCTCAGCCGCTTAGCGGCTTGTCAGCCGGGCGGGCGGGTGTCCTGGGGCCGGGTTTGATTAGTTCAGGTTGACAGTCGCGCTCCGCGGCGCTGCCAGGAGGGGAGCCCGTGATTACCCTAATGAAGCTTGAACGCAGTTTGTCATCCAAACAGCTGGTTCGGAGCCGCGCTGCTGCCAGCTGCCCGACTCAGCCGCGCAACTGCACGCCCGGCACCGCCGAGGACCGCGCGGCTCTGCCACCGGGGTGGCCCGAGGAGGAAGTGGTGGCCCCGGATGGGCTGTGGGGGTGGGGGGACCCAGGAGAGTGGAATGGGCCACCCTGGGGTGGGGGACTCGGTAGAGCCATGCGCAGTGGAGTGGAGCAGCTTTTCAGGATACTCACCGGGCAGCCCCTGACGCTAGACCTCAGTTTTCCCCATCTGTAAAGTGGGTGTTGGGCACCTGGCGGCTTTAAGGTCTCCGTCTGAGGTGCCACCTCCCCTGGGAACCCTTCTCGGACCCTGCAGTCTAGGTCAGAGGCCTCGGCAGGCATCCACAGGGTCTGCTCCCCCGATGGCCCTGTGTTCGCACTGACGTCGGGATGGTTACCTTGGTGCCTCATTCATTCAGCCAATATTTGAGGACACACGGCAGTGGGCCAGCCACTCACCAGCTGCCTTCATGGAGTTTGTATTCTGGTCTGAGAGACTGAATGGAGGACTTCCTGGAGGAGGTGACGACGGAACCCAGAATAACCAGGAGAGAGAGAGAGGCAGGAAAGAGTGCGCCAGGCAGGAGGAACAGCATGTGCGGAGACCCTGAGTGGGGGAGGGAGCCCGGGGTGGGGAGGCATGTGCTTCCCAGGGGAGGGACTTATTTTATGCTCTGCGCTGGGCAAATCCGCCGTGTGATCTTCTGTCTCGCCTTTCTGCCAGCTCTGGGAGGAAGGACTGGCGTTCTGTGTTGCCGGTGGGGGGAAAAGGAGCCCCCCAGCCTGGGAGGGCGGTGCCTGGCAGGTCTCTGTAGCCTGGGGTCTACCCGGTGGCCCCTGGAGAGGCCTGGCACCAGGGGCAGTTGGTTTAGCCGGGGTTATTGCCCACAGGGGCACTCAGATGAGGAGGGGGATGTAACCTGGGACCCCCTCTAGGGTGTGAGCCGGGGCAGGGCAGAGGCGGGCATGGAGGGGGCCGGCAGGTACCCGGGGCCTCCAGGGACTGTGACAGGTCTCCTGTCACCCGGGCCAGGACCTGTGTTTGAACCTAGTGGCTCGGGAGTGCACGCTCCCTCCTCCATGCCCGGAGCCATTTCCAACTGGGTTGAAGCCACCTTTATCCAAGGACTTGACTTGGGCCAGGGGCAGGGTGGGCAGGGGAGAGAGGGGGCTCAGGAGAGTGAGCTTGGGAGGGCACTGGCCTCCGCCACGGCCAACCCTTGCTGCTTCCCAGTTTCCTCTGCCTCCATCAAAGCCGCGCCGCTCTCTACCTCCTGCACCCTGTGGCGGCCTCCTGGGTGGCCGTTCTGTTCCCCAGACTGCCTTGCTCCCCGCCACCCCAGCACAGAGCCCCGTGTGGCCCGGTATTCACGGCCCCCAGCCTGCCCCCCGCTCCTCTCCTCGCTTTACCCCTCACTCTCCTTCCTCTGCCCTGAATAACCACCCCCTCTTCCTCCCGGAGATGGGAGGGGGGGCTGGCCTGCTCAGCCATCTGTGCTGCAGCCCCCCTGGCAGCAGGCGTGCCGGGCTGGGTGCCAGACTGGACACGCACGCCCTGCTGCTGGGCAGCCGCGAGCAGCCCTGGGCAGCCCAGAGGAGAGCCGCGAGGAGACGGTTTATGGCCCCGCCGCGGGGAGGCGGGGAGGGTGGAATGCTCACCGCGTGCTCCCTCCTTATCACGGCTGCGTGGTGGGCGTGTGTGCTGCGTGTGCTGCTGTGGCCGCTGCGCCTGCCTGGGGTGCTGGCTCGGGGAGAAAGCCGGCTTATCAGATCCGCCGCCTCTGAGACACCCCGCCGGCCGGGCCCGGCTCAGAGCCGGAGATGGGGGGGAGCTGGGATGTGGCGTGAGCCTGTGGGGCGCGAGTGTGGACACAGCTTGCCCGGGGCCAGCGGGCAGGCGGCCCAGGCACCTCAGGCCTCACGAACGGTGGGCAGGCCCCGGGCTAGACTCTGTCCTTGGCGAGGGCGGCCCGAGAGCACCAGGAAGTGGCGGTGCCCCCGCCCCAGCCTGCGCGCAGGTCCTTCCTCCTCCTGGGCTGAGGCCTGCGTCCGGGGCTTCCCCGGGCCTGGCATAGGCCCCTCGGTGGTCCCATCTACCCACCGGGCTTGCTTCGGCCTCTCAGAAAGGTCTGCGCTTTCGGGAGAAGGCTCGGCCAGTGCTCGTGAAAGGACCGGCTGGCTGGGTGGCGGGCAGGCCCACACCCTCTCGGGCTCCTGGCAGAGCCCTTCCCCCCGGGAGAGCGAGCCTGGCAGCTCCCTGCCAACTTTAAAGCTTCGTGCAGACCACAGCCGTGGTTTCCAGCCGAGGAGCGAAGCTGGGTGAAGAGCAGGCTGGGGCCACCGCTCCCCGAGGCTGCGGGCATGCTCCCTCACCCGTTGTGCTGGGTGTGCTCCCGGGGATGTGTCTCTCCCACCCCCCAACCCCCCGCCACCCCGTCCTCGCAAGAACCTGGCACCGACCAGCTGGGCCCAGCACTTGGAGCAGGTGTCGCTGTGCATCGCCCCTTCTGCAACCAGGGGTGGCCACAGGGTACCCTCTGGCGAAGGTGCCGTGCTTCCTGTGTGCGGGCAACTTCCCGCACGGCCTCGGCGCAGCCAGGAGGGAGGGGCTCGCCACAGGCTGGCTTCACTCCTGCCTGAGCGGGAGGGTGGGTGGGCGCGCGAGCTGGGTGCTCTGCGGAGCTCTTCCAGATGGAGATCGGTACCCTGCATCAGGGAAAGGGCATGCCTAGGGGGAGGGGTCTCCCCAGCCTCAGGCCTCAGAGCCTGGGTGGTGCCCCACACAGGCTTCCTGTGGCATCAACAACCAAGTGTCAAGTGCTGGATCTCCCCCAGGAAGGCTCAGAGGTGCCCAGGCCTCAGAGCAAGTAGACACAGGCTCAGAGGTGCACTGGCCTCAGAGCGAGGAGCTGGCAGGGTCGGGGTTCTGAACGTGGCACCCTGAACCCCACGGCCTCCGTGTCCCTGCACACCAGGCACTTTCAGACCCCGGGCATCGGCGCCGGCAGTGCCCTCTCCTTTCTCTGCTCAGGACCGTCTCCCTCCACCGCCGCTTCTCAGAGGCCTGGCATGTGCCCTCCCTGCCCCCCCATCCTCAGGGCCCCGGCCTCTGGTGCCCGCCCTTGCTGGGGTCCCTCACGCCTGGCTTTGACCCTGACCGGGACTGTGAGCTCCTTGAGAGCCAGGCAGTGACCCCCACTCCTTGGTGTCCTGCCTGCCTGGGCCTCCTGGCGCCATGCCCAGCCCGTGGCGCTGCACAAACACCGGCAGGATGGAGTTCCGTCCTCACACCCCTCCCCACCCTCTCTGGGGTGACTTGCTGCTGAGCGGATGGTTTGGGCCGGTGCCAGCCCCTGCCTCGGGGTGATGCCCCCGGGGGAGGAAAGCAGGTTTGCTGGGCAGGAAATGGTGGTGTTGCTGGGACAGTGAGGGGCGCCTGGCCCCAGGGGCCCCGCCCTGGCAAGGTGACAGGGAGGAGCCTGACTGGGGGCCAACAGCAGAGGGGACAACGTGGGGATACTTTTCCTGGCAGTTTTCCCCCCACAAAGCTGGCCCTGCCGCTCTCCTGGGCTCCTGGAGGGAGAACATCCCTTGCCTGGCCCGGGGGACAGCTTGGGAGCTGTCAATGTTGGTTTGTTCGTTCATTCACTCATTCGTTCACTCATTTATTCATTTGGTCAGCAGTCGTCTCCTGAGCCCCCGAAGAACTGGGACAAAGCAGCACCAGGTCAGGGGCAAGGAGCGAGCGCTGCCCGTGTCCTGCCCTTGGCCTTCGAGGCTGGGAATCTTCCGGTGCCCTTAAGCCAGCTCTGTGGTGCCTGCTGGGGTGCACATTTAATCCTCCCAACAGTCTCCCAAAGTGGATATGGTTGTCATCCCCATTTTACAGATGAGCAAACTGAGGCTCAGAGATGGATTCGAACCCGGGCCCCTGTCCCAGGCTGTGCTCTGAACCCCGGTGCCCACTGCTGCCTGGCCTTTCCTGGTTTCTGCTGGTGAATCACTGTGGTTGTGCTCCCCCATTGCCAGGGTCACCCCGGTCTCTAGTGCCCCTCACCTGCCTCCCTCTGCTCCTCCAGTCATCCGGCTTCTCCTGCCTCTGAGCCTTTGCACTTGCAGGAGGGACCCCCTGCCTGGATGCTCTCACCCCAGAGCTGCGCCTGGCTACACTCAGCTGTCCCCTCCTCAGGGAGGTCCCCCTCCACCTCTCACTGTCACCCTGTCCCCTCCCCTGAACACGCAGCCCCTCCCACTGATGCCAGCAGCCAGGTGGCTTATGCCAGCAGCCAGGTGGCTTCTCCCAGCCTGGCGAGCTCAGAGCTCCGCTGCTCTTGCCAGCAAGGCCCCCTGTGCTGGCCACCCCAGCCTTTCTGGGGGCTCCCAGACATGGACCCCAGAGCTCATACACCCTAGGGTGGGTTTTCCTGTGGGGGTTCAGCCTCAGAACTAGAGGCCGAAGAACACTGAGCCCGGCGAGCGATCAGAGTTTCTTTTGAATGAGAAGGGAAGCCGTAATGAGGGCGCATTAATTCCCCTGTTCACCCATTCATTCATTCACTCCTTCAGTCAGTCACTCAGGATTTTACTGCGGCCACAAACTTCGTGCCAACAGATGCCGCTGCGGTGAAGGAACACAGGTCCCTCCTTACCTTTCCTCAGCCTCTCCTGCCCCATTTCGCCCAGCCAGGTGGGCAGCAGCTCCTAAAAGGACCTTCATGGTGGCCCCGCTGGCATGGCTCAGAGGTTAAGCGTTGATCTATGAACGGGGAGGTCACAGTTCGATTCTCAGCCAGGGCATGTGCCTGGCTTGCAGGCTTGATCCCCAGTGTGGGGCGTGCAGGAGGCACCCGATCCATGATTCTCTCATCATTGATGTTTCTCTCTCTCCCTCCCTCTCCCTTTGTCTCTGAAATCAGTAAAAATCTACTTAAGAGATCAACAAAAGGACCTTATGCTGAGACTCTCGCCCCCAGGGTCATCTTGTGAGTCCTCTGAGTGTTTCAGTGCCAAACACACAGTCAGCCCTTGCTAAGCCTGCGGATTGAGTGGACGAAGGGATGGGTGAATTCCTTATTCCAGGTCCCCCTCCGAGTGCCACTGTGCGTCGGGTTCTTTCTTAAGCAGAAGGGAACAGTAATGATGGCGACAATGGCTCATGTTTATGGAGCACTACTCTGCGCTGGGCATGGGTAACTGTCTCACACGTGGACATTCATCCGATGGGCCAGGCCTGTGGGGCGGATGTGAGTGACCCCATTTGCACCAGGAAAGAGGCACGGGGTGAGCCACAGGGTGCCCTCGCAGCGGAGCTGGGATATGGCCCTGGCAGGTGCCCAGAGCCTGTTCCCTGGAACCTGTAATTACAGGCAGGCATCTCTTTGACCCAAGAGGGGACGGGAGGCCTGGGGTCTGCCCCCGGACGAACCTGCGCAGACAGAGGGCCCTTGGAGCGAGCTAGCTGCGGTGGAGGTGGGGGTGCGGCCAGAGCTGGAGGAAGCTGGGCGCCCCGCTCACAGTAGGGCCTCCCTTGCGTCCCCCAGGGGCCATGTCCAGGCAGCCAGGTGGCCTGAGGGGCGTGTCCCTGGTGCCCGGCGCTCCCGTGTGTCCGGAAACTACCGTCCGTCACCGGCCGGCCAGGGCGCAGCGGCCTCCGGTCCGCCTCCGAACGAGGCCTTAAATCCATTGCCAGCCCTCGCTCCTGAATTGCTTGTGCGCTTTTACAGTTGCTTGGGGAACCGTACGTCTGCGTTGCCTGACTCCTGTGTATTTAAATCCTCAGCCATAATGTTATATTAACTCATTTTTTGCAGTTTCCCGGGAGGCGGTGCGCACATTACGGGGCGGTGTGGGAATAGGAGCGGCCGGCACGTGGACACCACGGCTGGGAGTGCGCCGGCCCTGAGGGCTGGCCCGGGGGCTCCCACCTCCCGGGACCCCCCGAGAAGCATTCCTGGCAACCAGGCCATCACAGTGTTCTCGTCTCCCCTGAAGTTGAGGGATGCTAGCCGGTGGCTGAGGACTCTGGGTCACATGTTTGCCTTCCGTGTCCAAGTACGCCCATCCCTCATCCATCCTAGCCTGTGCGGAGTACCTCCTGGACACCCAGCCTGGCGACACGGCGGGGACACGGCTGGGCATCCCACCCTCCCGAGACGGTGTGCTGGGGGAGAGGGGCCCGGACATCTACCAGGCAGGCAGGCAGGGCCAGGGGCCGGGGCTCCGTGAGGAAGGAGAGGGGGTAAAGGG
>PVJN01045013.1:0-17054 GCA_004026805.1 Lasiurus borealis
AGAGAGAGAGAGAGACATCAGTGATGAGAATCATTGATTGGATGCCTCCTGGACACCCTCATGGGTATTGAGCCCACAACCCAGGCATGTGCTCTGACTGGGAATCAAAATCTGGACCCTTCAGTCCACAGGCCGATGCTCTATCCACTGAGCCAAACCAGCTGGGGTGAGCCATTATTTCCTTACTTAAGTTTTATCATTCCCTGGAGTTCTAAGAACTAGTGCTTGAGATTGCTCCACAAGACAGAGATCTTATGGCAGGAGTAGTTTATCAAGAAAGAAGCCTATTTCTTGGGCAGAGAGCCATGCCATCCTGAAAGGGTGGGAAAAAATAGATTTATCTTCAAACAGGCTCTGATTGCCTCATGGGTGTGGCTCAGTGGTTGAGCATTGACCTATAAACCAGGAGGTCACAGTTGGATTTCTAGTTAGGGCACATGTCTGGGTTATGGAATCCATCCCCAGTGTGAAGTGTGCAGGAGGCTCTCTAATCATTGATGATGTTTCTATCTATCCCTCTCCCTTCCTCTCTGAAATCAATTTTAAAAAATAAGATAAAAACAGCCTCTGATGCATTGTCAGCTTCCACTGAACTAGTTACATGCATTTTGGGAGACTGTGTGTGTGTGTGTGTGTGTGTGTGTGTGTGTGCATGGAGGATGGGTATGAGTGTGTGCACAGGCACTCATGCATACCCATGCAACAGAAATAGTTTTTCATTAACTTTGGAGGAAAGATGGAGAGGTACTTGAGGCATGGAATATGTAAAAAATTTAAAATAACTACCACCACTTCTGGCTGAGATGCTGCAGAATCTGGGTTGTCCATCTTTATTGGAAATCCCTGCCCTCTGGTTGGCTAGTGATGATAAGCTTCATATCTATAGAAGGAAGACTGAGGAGCTGAGAGGGTCACCTGAGCTGTGAGTGTTCAGTACTGTGATTTGTCCTTTATTGTATAAGAATCTGCATTGATCGCTTCTCGGCCTTTTGGCTAAGATCAAGTGTAGTAAGAATCTCTGCATTGTATTTATACTAATAAAATAAGTAAAGAAAGTAAAGGGTGCTCTGCATTGTATTGATACTTAATATAATAAGTAAAGGAAGTAAGTTATTCAAAATAAGAAGGTTTTAGCCCATGTATGAGGGTCAGATAATACAGAAGACTGAGTCCTCACATAGTTAATCTTCCAGATTGTATAAGAGAGTTTGGGTGTTTATCAGGCAGACTATTCACATTCTTTGTTTTCTCCCTCCTGCTGCCTGTCTTTTAGTCTTCACTTGGTTCATTTGCAATTTATCAGGGGCAGCAACAGAAGATAGGACCAAATCAGTTAATGCAGGCTTCCTAAGTAGTTTTGACAAATAACTGAATGGGAAAGAGGTGGCTAAAATTAGATCCTAAAAGTATCTGGATTTAGTTTGTCACTTATGTGCATTTTCCATTGCTCTCCCTGATAACTGAAAATAGACTGTAAGCTGCCCAGAGCCCCAGCAGGCAGGAAGCACAGTGTGAGGAGAGCTTCTCAAGTGTGGGGCCTGCCAGCAAAATACCAGAAGGGGCCTTCAGCAGTTGTACCAAGATGTAAAAGAAAGTCACAGAAAGGCCAGTCTTTTCATCTAATTTTAGTTTAGAGCCAGAAGGACTGTTGATGTTTTAAGTGGTTCTCTGGTACGTTTTCTAAGATTTGGGGCTTCTGCTCTCGCTCTCTTGGGTCCACCAGTTTTATGGCTGGTACCTGATTTTAAGTTTGTGTCTTCTCTCATGTGTCTACTTATTTCCAGAGACCTTTTTAGTAGAAGTTTCATAAAGGAAGGAATTTAAGTCTCTTTTGTTCCGAGGTATGTCTCCCCAAACCTAAAACGGTGCCTAGCACCGAGAAAACATTCAATAAATATTTGCTGAATGAAGGATGATTCTCGTTGAACAGATGAGGGAATTGCAGGATAAGGGGATTAACTGCCCAGTCACTGTGTAGTTGGTTCTCTCAGTTTCAAGTAACAGAAATTGGTTTGAGCCAGCTTAAAATGAGGGAGGTAACATACAAGTTCAGGAAAGTCGCAGGAATCCCATGGTCTTGAGGAACTGACCCTGACACCTCTGGCTGCTTCGCCTCCTCTTGCTGCCTGGCGGTTGGCTTCCCAGTGTGTTCTGCAGACCAGCTTCCTGTGCTTCTCACAGGGGGAAACAGGTCAGCTGATAGTGTCGGAATTAACAAGCTGCAGTTCTAGCCATGAGAAGTGACTCAGAATTTCTCCTGACCCTTAACTCCCAGGCCAGGGCTCTCTCCACCATCCCAAGACAATGAAGTGGAGGGGTTTAAGGATTCATGGAAGTACAAGGAACCACTCCATCCTCATCCACTTCTCTGCTGAAGTTTAGATGAGAGAACGCTTAATACAGCTTGTTATTGTGCATGGAAACCCCCTACATATTTTTCCCTAGGAATGTTGGTGAGAAGTTCTTGATTTGGAAGATGCATAATTATGGGATAAGTCCTGAGGCTTTTCTCAAGAGGTAAAAACCCAGGCCCACTACTGTGAAAGGAAACTTCCTGCTCACTAAATAACTTAAGGGATGAGATAAATACCCATTTGTCTGATACCGTTAAGGGACTCAAGTTACTAAGCTGACGACTAGGCTAGACCTAGGGACCACCCAGACTGACATTAGTAATATAGATTTAGTAATTTTTAATATTGAGCACTATTTGAAGGGCCAATGGTTCCTGTTAATGACAGTATTAATTGCTTCCTTCATGGTTTTCCTATTTTTTCAAGGTCTGAGCACATGCCAAGAAAAACCTGAGTAGGATAAGGATTGCTAAGATTTTTCTGTAAATTTTCCACAGCTCCCAGGGAGCAATGCTGACATTTTACATATGCCCTATGGCCAGCTGAGAGCACTCGTCATCCACCTTCAGACCTTGGGCTGTGGACAAGGCAGATACATTTGGAAAATAAGAAGTAACTCCACTCCACTCACACTGGAAAATGCGGTGTTGCTTTCCTCATTTTATTTTCTAACTGACGGGATCTAACTGCTTGTCTGGTTTCGGCTGCAGCTCTATCTGGCCACACGGAGTCGCTGTTTCATAAATTATAGTCAAATGTCTGTGGCTCACATCACAGTTCAAAAGTGGGGGCAGTGGGGTCCTTGTGGATTGATAACAGAAAGAGAATCTGGACAGCTGCAAAGTTTTATATTTTTCATTGGGGCGAGTTTGGGAAAAGTTAGGCCAGTGTTTTTTACTTATTTTTTAAAGATTGAATGTGGAAGGCAGTAGATGAGAAAACCATGAGTGAAATGCCTACTGCTCAGCTGGGCCACCTAGACCTCAAAGATGACAATGGGTCATGGGCTTCAGAAGTGGCTGCATAAGACGTATATCATTCACCATGGTTTATTCCCTGCTCCTGAATAGTTTCCAAGAAGCCAGATACTTTGCATACTTGAAGGTTATCCTTATAGAGGTGAGGATAATTACAACTACCATTCATCAAGTGCTTACTGTATTCCAGCTGCTTTGCATACATTATACTACATAATTCTCTCAGCACCTCTGCACTGTAGGCATTATCATCTACATGTTACAGATGGGAAAACTAAGACTCAGAGGTTAAGTAATACCATTTGACTCACACAGCTGGTAATTGATGCTGATTCCGGAGCTCTTTCTCAGTGGGTTTCTGGGTAATTACAGGATCTAGTCACCTGAAATAAGAGGTGCTCATTTCCTTCTAAGCATCAAGGTGTGTAAATAATCTCCCCGATCTTGCCGCCATGAATTTTTAATAAGGAGTGACTAGGGAAACTAACTATCTTGCTCGAGGCACATACACAGCAGAGGGAACATAGTGATCCCAAATTGAAAATAAAAGGACAAAGCATACAGGGCCAGTGACATAGAAAATTATGCACCAAATTGAGAGGGGGGATATATATATGTATATATATATAATTTTTTTTTTTATTTCAGAGAAGAAGGGAGAGGGAGAGAGAAATAGAAATATCAATGATGAGAATCATTGATCAGCTGCCTCTGCACATCCCTGGGGATCAAGCCTGCAACCTGGGCATTGAACCATGACCTCCTGGTTCATAGGTTGACACTCAACCACTGAGCCACACTGGCTGGGTGAAGAGAGTATATGGACATATATGTTGAAACAAAAGGAGAACTGGTAGAGTGATAAGCTTGGGGAGTTCCACACCTGGGACCAGGGAACTTACTGGGGTGACTCCACTTGAATTAAGAGCTGCCTCATTGTAGTTCATTTTACACAGGAGAATTGTTTTGTTTTTGGGGTTTTTTTCCTCTGAACATTTAAATTTGTCCTTGGGGAAAATATGGCAACGGAATAGACGAATGTGTCCCCAGCCTTGTCCCTGAGCAGACAGAACAGCTGAGAGTCGCACTGGGAGTGCTTGTTGGCGAGTTAAGGGACAGCTGCACTCCAGGAGAAGGTGGGGGACTGCTGAACAGCCCTCACTTCTGCTGGGTTTTCTCCTAGAGCCACCAGCTTGGATGCGGAGATCCCACCGTCTTGAAGAGGGAAATCTACAACTATGGCATCCACCAAACACCTGCAAACCCCAGAACACAGGTCCCCAATTGGCGCAAACACCTGGATTTCGAGGAGCTCTATACTCCACATGGAAAGGTTGGATTTTGCCTGGGATAATTGAGGTTTCTGGTCCTGGCACTGTGGGAGCTGGGGGACCAGGAGAAGTCTGCACCTAGAGAAACCTGTGGCTGTTGGGACTGGCGTGATCTGTGAATGTGGAAGGGGGTCCTCGGAGCTGCTAACAGAGGGGATCTCTAAAAAGCAACCCATTTTGATCTGATGCAGAAGGACAGCCTGGAAATTTTTAAAGTGTGCCGGCTGCTTAGACAAGAGGGACAAACGGGGACTGTGCCAACTTGTGCACAGCTCCGGAATTCACATACATGTGCTTTTCCTCTTCAGATCCTTGCTTCTGATTGCTAAGCTCAATACATTGGATCATCCAGTAGGGGACACCCTAGGAGACTGCAGGAGAAAGTTGTTTTTCTGGAACCCGGGGATCAGAGTGGGGAGTGACCATTGGAGAACCAGCTCTGGAACAGCCCACTTCCACAAACCGGTATTGATTTGCCAGAGGGAAAGCAGGATCTAAGCACAGGCTAGAGAGACCTATAGTCTCCGAGGTCAATCCAGAAACACTGCCATTCATGGGTTGAATCACAAATTGACTCTTGTGTAATCACAAATAAAGAAATAAAGAGATTAAGACACACTGCCTGCTTAAAAATAAGGATTGGCTTACAACATTGAGCACCAGTGGAATGCAGGGAACTGCAATACTCTCCTTATTGGGAAACAGTCATGCCAAACAGAACAATAGAGGAAGTGAATGACCACTATTGCACATTCTATTTTTTAATTTTTCATCTTTTACTTAAACTAATTTTTCTTCACTTTATTTTACATTTTTAATTATTAGATTTTTATTTTCAAACAGTATTATTGCTACTACTATTTTAACTTTTTAGAAAAAAAGTGTCATTTTATGTTCCCTTTATTTACTTTGGGATTAGAGTTCTACATTCTATTTTCATCTTTCCTTTAGCATAATTTTACTCTATCTCACCTCTACCTTTATGCCATCACTCTCTTCCTAACTTTTCCCCTTTTGTTGTCATATTTCTCTTAACTTTTTCCTACTTAGATTTTCCCTATTCTTTCTTTTTATCCCCTGTTAAAATTTCACCCAACTTATATGTCTAATTTCCAATCCCCTGCTCCAAGTCCATACACCTCTCTCTTCTCTGTCTTCACTATCGAACAAATTGTTTTTCTCTCTATCCTTTTGTTGTTGTTTGCTTAAATGTTGATTATATCTATTTTTTATGCTTTTTTGTGAGATTGTTTTCCTTATTCTTTGTTTTGTTTGCTTTGTTTTTGTTTATTGCTTCTATTTTCCCTCACCTTGCTTGATATTAGTTATTGTTTGTAGTTTCTATTAATCTCCAGGTACTTGTTGCTGGCATTTGCTGGGATTAGTGGTTGTTCTAATAGAATTTATTCCCCATATATATAGTTTGTTCCCCTTCTCTTTCTCATTCTCTTTCTTTGTTCTCTTACTTTTTTTTCTCCCTCCTCCCAATTTCATTTTGGCACTCCTTTTTTTTCTTCTTTTCTCTTTTCTTCTTTCTCTCCTATCCCCTAATTTGCCTCTCTCTAGTGGTCACCTTTATTTGTGGTTATGAATATTGTAAATACATTTCTGTTCAGTGCCTTATGTGTTGTGCCTGGTTGTGTTGTATTTTGTGCCTTTAAATTAACGCAGAAGAGAGAGAGAGAATTACATAAATAGACACTCAGAGAATAGAGACCATGAGGAGACAAGAAACAGTCCACATATGAAAGAAAAGCAAGCATCACTAGAAGAGGAAGTAAACAAAATGGAAGCAAGCAACCTGCCCCAGAAAGAATTCAGAGAAATGGCCATAAGGTGGCTGAAAAGAATGGAAGACAAATTTGACAATATGTGTGGAAGAACCAAGAGGAAATGAAGAACCAAGAAGAAATGAAAAATGGCATCGCTGCTGTAAAGAACTCAAACGAAAGCATCAAAAGTAGACTAGAAGAAGCAGAGGACCACATCAGTGATCTAGAAGACAAGGTAGGAAAAAATACCCAAGTAGAGCAGCTTAGAAAAAAAATTAAAAAGCAGAAGGAGAGCCTAAGGAACTTTGGGATAACATGAAACAAAACAACATCTGCATATTAGAGGTTCTAGGAGAAGAGAAAACAGAGCAAGGAATAGAAAACCTGTTTGAAGAAATAAGGACAGAAAACTTCCCTGATATAGGGAAGAAAAAAACCACACAAATTTAAGAAGATCACAGAATCCAAAGCAAAATGAATCCCAAAAAGACTGATACCAAGGCACATTATAATTAAATTGGCAAACACCAATGACAAAGTAAGAATCTTAAAAGTGGCCCGAGAGAAACAAAGTTACCTACAAAGGAACCCCCATCAGACTAGCAACTGATTTCTAAACAGAAACTCATCAGGCCAGAAGGGAATGGAATGAAATATACAAAGTCATGCAAAGGAAGGGTCTGAATCCAAGAATACTGCCCACGGCAAGTCTATAAATCAAAATTGAAGGTGAAATCAGGAGCTTCACAGACAAAAAAAGGACTAAGGGAATTTATTATCACCAAATCAGCAATGCAAGAAATGCTAAAGGATCTGCTTTAAAAAAAAGAAAAGAAAAAGAAAAAACATGGAAGCGAATAAGAAAACTCAGGGATAAAGAATAAAAATGGCAATAAATAAGTATCAATAATACCTTTAAATGTAAATGGATTAAATGCCCCAATCAAAAGACATAGGACAACAGATTGGAAAAGAAAACATGACCCATATACCTGCTGTCTACAAGAAACCCACCTCAGCAAAAAAGACGTATACAGACTGAGGGTGAAGGGATGGAAACAAGTTTTTCAGGCAAATGGAAGTGAAAAAGATATCTGGGGTAGCAATACTTACATGTGATAAATTAGATCTCAAAGTGAAGGACATAACAAACAATAAGGAAGGCAACTTTATAATATTAAAGAAAGCAATTCAACAAGAAGAAATAACTCTGGTAAACATGTATGCACCCAATAGAGAAGCACCCAAATACATAAAAATACTCCTGCAGGGTATCAAGGAAGAGATTGACAGCAATACAATCATAGTAGGAGACTTTAATACCCCACTATCACCATTGGACAAATCCTCTAAACAAATAATTAGCAAAGAAACATGAATCCTAAATGACTCACTAGAGCAGATGCAATTAACTGACATCTTCAGAACATTTGACCCCAAGGCCCAAAATATACACTCTTCTCAAGTGCACATGGGTCATTTTTAAGCATAGACCATATGTTGGGTCACAGGCAAAGTCTCTTCAAATTCAAAAAGATAGAAATCATATCAAGGATCTTCTCAGATCACAATGGCATAAAACTGGAAATCAACTACAATATAAACTATCCAAAAAAAAAAAAAATCAAACACATGGAGACTAAATAGCATGCTATTAAACAATGGCAGGATTACCAGAGAGATCAAAGAAGAAATAAAAAACATCATGGCAACAAAACACATGACAATGAAAATACAACAATCCAAAAATCTATGAGACACAGTGAAAGCTGTCTTGAGAGGAAAATTCGTAGCTCTACACGCCTACTGCAAAAAACAAGACACAATGGTAATAAATTACCTAACTCTACAACTCAAAGAGTTAGAAATAAAGAAACAAGAAAAGCCCAGGTTAAGCAGAAGGAAGGGAATAGAAAAGATCAGAGTGGAGATAAACGACAGAGACCAAAGAAACAATACAAAAGATCAATGAAACCAAGAACTGGTTCTTTGAAAGGGTAAATAAGATTGATGAATCTCTAGCTAGGCTCATCAAAAAGCAAAGAGAGAGAGAATCCAAATAAACAAAATCATAAATGAAAGAGGTAGAATAATAACAGACCCCGCCGAAATACAAAGGATTGTTAACAAATACTATGAACAAATCTATTCCAACAAACTGGACAACCTGGAGGAAATGGACATATTCCTAGAAAAATACAACCTTCCAAAACTCAATCAGGAAGAAGGTAAACATCTCAATAGTCCAATAACTATGGAAGAAATTGAAGCAGTCATCAAAAAGTTTCCAGCAAACAAAAACCCAGAGCCAGATGACTTCACAGAGGAGTTTTACCATACATTCAAGGAAGAACTAAAACCTATCCTCCTCAGACTATTCCAAAAAATAAAAAAGGAGAAAGACTTCCAAGCACCTTCTATGAAGTCAGCATCACCCTAATACCAAAATCAGATAAAGACAACACAATGAAAGAGAATTATAGGCCAATATCCCTCATGAACATAGATGCCAAAATCCTCAACAAAATTCTAGCAAATTGGATCCAGCAGTACATCAGAAAGATTATAAACCATGACCAAGTAGGATTTATCCCAGGAATGCAAGGTTGGTACAATATCTGCACATCAATAAACTTGATACATCACATAAACAAATTGAGAGATAGAAATGACATAGTCATATCAATTGATGCAGGAAATGCATTTGACAAAATCCAACAACTCTTGGATTGACAAAAACTCTCAGCAAGGTGGAAATAGAAGGATCATACTCAACACAATAAAAGCCATATATGATAAATCCACAGCCAACAACATACTCAATGGGCAAAAACTAAAACCATTTCCCCTAAGAACACGAACAATACAGGGATGCCCACTCTTACTACTCTTGTTGGACATAGTACTAGAAGTATTAGCCATTGCAATTAGACACAAATAAATAAAAATCATCCAAATTGGAAAAGAAGAAGTAAAGCTGTCCTTATTTACAGATGACATGATAAAGACTCCATCAAAAAACTAATGGACTTATTAATAAGTGAATTTGCAATGTAGCAGGATAAAAAATTAACACCAAGAAATCTATGGCATTTCTGTACACCAATAGTGAACTTACTGAAAGAGAGACTAAAAAAGCAATCCCATTTACCATCACACCAAAAAATAAAAATTAAAATTAAGATACCTATGAATAAACTTAACTACAGAGGTAAAAGTACTATATGCGGAAAACTATAGGACACCAAAAAAAGAATTAGAGGAAGATGTAAACAGATGGAAGAACATACCATGTTCATGGATTAGAAGAATCAACATCATTAAAATGTCCATATTACCCAAAGCAATCTATAGATTCAATTCACTCCCCATTAAAATACCAACAGCATATTTCACAGACTTAGAAAGAACTCTCCAAAAATTCATCTGGGATAAAAAAAAAAAAGACCCCAAATAGCCACAGTAATCCTGAGAAAGAAAAATAACGTAGGTGGGATCTCAATGCCAGATATCAATCTGTATTATAAAGCCACTGTTCTCAAAACAGCCTGGTACTCACACAAGAACAGACATATAGACCAATGGAATAGAATAGAGAATACAGATATCCACCCTAACTACTATGCTCAATTAATATTTGACAAAGGAGGCATGAACAGACAGTGGAGTCAAGACAGTGTCTTCAATAAATGATGTTGGGAAAATTGGACAGATATATGCAAAAAAAAAAATGAAACTAGACCATCAAGTTACACCATACACAAAAATTAACTTAAAATGGATACAGGACTTAAACATAAGGTGGGAGACCATAAAAATACTAGAGGAATCCACAGGCAGCACAATCTCAGATATATGTCAAAGGAACTTCTTCAGTGATATTGCTCCTAGGGCAATGGGAGCTAAAGAGAAAATAAATAAATGGGACCACATCAAAATAAAAAGCTTTTGCACAGCAAAAGAAACCATCAACCAAAGAAGAAAGCTCACTGAAAGGGAGAACATATTTGCAAAAGTTATCACTGATAAAGGTTTAATTTCCAACATCTATAGGAAACTTATACAACTTAATAAAAGGAAGATAAATGATCCAATAAAAAAATGGGGAACAGATTTAAATAGAATCTTTTTGAAAGAAGACAGAAGGCCAAGAGACACATGAAAACACTAGTTATCCGAAAGATGCAAAACAAAACAACCATGTGTTACCATCTCACATCTGTCAGAATGGCAGCCATCAACAAATCAACAAGCCACAAGTGTTGGCGAGGATGGGAGAAAAAGGACCCCCCGTGAACTGCTGGTGGAAATACAGACTGGTGCAGCCACTGTGGAGAACAGTATGGAGTTTCCTCAAAAAACTAAAAATGGAACTCCCATTTGACCCAGTAATCCCACTCCTAGGAATGTATCCTAAGAAACTAGAAACACCAACCAGAAAGGATATATGCACCCCTATGTTCATAGTAGCACAATTTACAATAGCTGAGATTTGGAAACAGCCTTGGTGCCTGTCAGCAGATGTCTGGATCAGAAAACTATGGTACATCTACACAATGGAATTCTATGCTGCCATCAAAAAGAAGGAATTTTTACCATTTGCAACAACCTGGATGGAACTGGAGAGCATTATGCTAAGTGAAATAAGCCAGTCAATGCAAGAAAAATACCACATGATCTCACTCATTTGTGGATAATAAAGAACATTATAAACTGATGAACAAAAAGATAGATTCAGAGGCAGTAAAGCATCAAACAGACTGTCATATTACAGTGGGAAGGTTAAGGAGAGGTGGGGTAGATAAGAGATCAGCCGAAGGACTTGTAAAAATGCATATAAGCATAACCAATGGATGCAAGACATTGGGGGGTGAGGGCATGCATAGGAATGGGGGAGGGGCAATGGGGAGGTATGTACACATGTAATTCATTAATAAAAAAACTGAAAAAATAAATAAATTTGTCCTTGGCAATGTGACTAACACAGCAGTTAGGCAAGACGTGTTGACCCTTGGAGAAAGCACCAAAGCTGCAGCAGAAGGCAGTAAGATGGACTCTTAGCAGGAAGGGAATGAGCCACATGGCTGAACTATGGCAATGTTTTAGATGTCAGGGCCTAAGAAATAAGAAGGGTAATCTGGTGCTTAAAAAGACAGAATAGCCCAGCCAATGTAGCTCAGTGGTTCAGCATTGACCTATGAACCAGAAGGTTAAAGTTTAATTCCTGGTCAAGGCCCATACTTGATCCCTAGTGGGAGGTCATGCAGGAGGCAGCCAATCAATGATTCTCTCTCATGACTGATGTTTCTATCTCTCTCTCCCTCTCCCTTCCTCCTTGCAATCAATAAAAACATATATATTTTTAAAAGACAAAAGATTCCTCTTCAATTATTAGGGAAAGGTCTGAGGTGGAGGAGCAGGTTTCTAATCCTTGCCATTCCAGGGAGCTATAGGATCTGAGCACAAAGGAAAACAATGGAGTCAGGCTGGTGGGAAGAGGAGGTCACACAGTTCCTGAGTCAATGGCTTCAGCCTCCAGGGCCAGAGTAGCATTTCTTCCCTCTGGAGAGGTCACCTGGGCTCGCAACATTGGGAATGCCAGCTTTCAAATTTCTAGTTGTTGAAATTCCCTTGTGTCTCTAAGCTTTGGAGCAGTTGAATACCTCTCCATAATTTCCCCATTAGTTAGCAGCCAGTTCTCCTGGCAGAAATGTTCAATCAAGTATAGAAATTGCATGTTGCACTGGAAAGAGGAGCTGAGGCCCAGGAGCAGGTATCCTGACTCCCCCTTCCCAGGGTGTGCCACTGAGGGTGCAAGAGCAGGATCAGCAGCTCTTGCTGCCTGCCTCAGAGCTCTCACCAGGGCTCTCGGTTCAGAGCAACAGTGGGGTCGTGTGTAGATGTTAAAAGAAAGCGATTCGGTGAACAGCTCTTGGGGATCCTCGTTTTCTATCTGCCCAAAGAGAAATGAGTCCAGGTCAGAGCATGAAGGTGTTCATGTGTATGGGCAAGCAAGCTGAGGTGGACATTTAGTAGAGCCTGGGTTACAACTAGGGCTGAGTCTGAAGTGGTGTTTCAATGTGTGCAAATGGCAGGAGTGGTATTTTCCCACCCTTTTGATGGGCCGGTACAGAGGGAGTTCATTGCTTGCCTCTGATTCAGGTGAATTAAAATCACCTGGTGACATTTTTAAATTCAGACTCTCAGACCCAGAGCTACAGATGCTAATCGAATGAATCTGGGGTGGAGCCTGGGAATCTGTGTTTTAAAAGTTGCCTTGGGTGAGTCTGCTTAGAAGAGGTTTGGGAATTGCTGACCTCAGCAAACCTTCCAGGTAGTGAGAAGGCTGTTTTCAGGAAGAGTTGGGCTCAGGGGAAGTGTGACCAGGGCCTCAGCCTGATAGAGGTCTGAGGGTGAGGATTCCGAGTAAGTTATCAATGTCTACACCAAGTGTGTCAAACTTGGGACCAGTGGGCCGCATATTTAAATGAGGCATGCAGCCCACCAGCCTCGAATTTGACATGTTTGGTCTACACACTCAAGGCTGAACCTGGGAGAGGGAATGGTAAGCTGTCCTGAATTAGTTTCCCAGGAGATTAAAATCAGTAGCATCTGTGCCCAGTTCCACCAAATATGTGCAAACATAATTTCCTGGACCTGTTTCTAATCTCCACTGTGTTTCTAATCTCCTCATTATATGATTAGGTGAGGAGGGGAGTTTTTTAGACACCTGAGCCCTAAGCTTGGCCTGTGTTTTTGTTTATCTTTTCTAACTTTGGACAAACGCACAAGACACAGTGCATCGAAGTGGCATTGTGTAGCTTAGCTGGTTGTGCGTCGTCCCATGCACCACAAGGTCACTGGTTAGATTCTCAGTAGGACACATGCCTGGGTTTCAGGCTCAATCCCCAGTAGGAGGCGTGCAGGCGGCAGTTGATCAATGTCTGTTTCTCTCTCTGTCTCTCTCTTTCTCTCTTTCTCCTTTCCTCTCTCTCCAAAATCAATAAAAAGGCAAATCCTCAGTTGAGGATTTTTTTTAAGTGGCATTGCACTCAGATTGTACAAAACCACAGCGTTTGCATGGGAGTCTGGACAGACTTGATGGACTACAGCTCAGGAAAAGCCTCTGAGCATTGCTGGTTCCAAGCAGGCCTGAGCAGGGCAAAGCCAGCAGCTGCTCAGTTGCACAGCCGGCTGGCTCTGCCCCAGGACCAGCTAGCAGAAGCCAACTGGGGCTTCGTGTTCCCTGTAAGCGAAGTCCCTGAGGAGCATCTCTGTTTCTGCCAGCAGCAGTCCTGAATTCAGGGCACTGAATTAAGAACTCAGTGTGAATTCTCAGTGTGCACAGAGACATGCCTTTCAAATTCCAGGGTCAGAAATTAGAATCTAGTCCAGCTCCGGTACAGATTTACACAAGAGCCTTGGATGAAACACCAGGCTTTCAAGCTTTAGTTTGCTTATCACCCTGGCACTGAGGCCAGCTCTGCCGCCCTCAGGAGTTTTGTGAGGCTTAGCTGCCAAGGAAGATGAGGAAGGGATATGGAAAATGTACACAATCCGGTCTTGAGTTGTTATTTAGTTAGTTATTATTTCAGTTGTGCTGCAGACTGTTGTGAACTGACCCTGAAATCACTAACTAGCTCCTTGTTTTTTAAGTCCCTTATTGTGTTTTCTCAATGGAGTGGTAAAAACACTTTCTCTGCCAAATAAACTTTTTTTTGTAATAAAAAGAACTAAGGTGGAAATAAAGATGTCTTTCTAATCAGAGAGAGGCTATTTGTCACCAGGACAGGTAACTGAGAGTTACAGATTCCATTCCCTAGAGAAGATTAAGAACAAAGAGGTATTTCAATGTTTCAGATAATTTAGTAGAGTCTGGAGACAGGGAGTACACCAGACATTCCCTGGAGACTCGTTTTAGCTCCAGGACTCTGGATCCTGCCTCTCTGTAGGGAGTTAGTTACCCAACCTCTAAAATCATCAACAAGGACACAGATTTGGTGCGCAGAAGACTAACCAACTCAGGCAGATTCTTTAGCAACAAAACAGGTAATATTATCTTTACCTCCAATGAGATAATAATAGATATAAAAGCAATTTGTAAAACATAGACCTTTAAAACACTGAGATATTGGTATAGATACATTGAGCTTGTATTAAGGCAAGATAAAATAAAACATATTTTTTTTAAAAAGTGCAAGATTATGACATAAAATCTTGGGAATCATCTCTTGATTAAAGCCAACTACAAATGCAAGGACTCTGACCCAGATTTGTTTGGTCTTTTGTATGCCCAGAAATCCACCATTCTTCCCTAGGTCCAAACTTGGTCTTTTCTGAGAGGGCCACTAACTGAAAAATGAGTGAAAAATTCCATCCTTCTTCAAAAGGGAGCCAGTTTTTAAATTTCCAGCTCATTTGTCATTGTTTTTAGGGTACAAAGACCTCAGGAAGCTTCAGAAGATCAAAGAAACCTTGATCAGAAGCATAAGGAAGCAGGCCTGTCCCTGGGGAGCTCAGACATGCAGAGGGAGCCAGATCCTACAGGATTTCTGGAGTTAGCTCTGCCCTCCATGGTGCTTGGCCACCCCACACCCAGCTCCTTCTCCTCTGACTTTCACCCCACACCACAGCAGCCACACTGAGGGCTGAGAGTTAGAGAAGGCCCACAGAGGGTCTGTGACAGGAAAGATTCCCAGGTTAGAAGTTAGAAGGCACTTTCTGAGAGATCAGTGTTCACCAACCAGGGTAGGGTTTTTGTTACCACTCTACAGCTCTTGATTTCAGGGACACAAGAAGTTCTTTCAGGCTGTTCTGAATAATGAAGGTTACACATACCCTTGTTTATCTGGGGAAGCGCCTTCCAATTCTAAACAATGGACTTACAAATCTCTTGCTTGGAACAATGCTCATTCATAGGTTGGGGACATTCTGTCCAAGTGATGGGTAACTGGGCAGTCACAGTTCTCAGGGGAGGAAGGAGACAGGGTGTCACCTCTACAGAGTGGATTGTGCTTTGAAATTTAAATCCCGGTGTTTGCTAGGAACACACCAGGGCCACACCCTATGCATGTGACAGTCACAGGTCCTGCCAATGCCACTTAACCTTCACTCTGAGCCACGGGAGATTTGATAAGTGTGTCCCTCAACTAAGGTTCTAGTAACACACCGTCAGATATTGTCAGGGCCAAAAAATTTTTAAATTTTGCTCCCAGATGAAGAAACACTTACTGTTCTTATCTTTTACTAATATAGGGGCAGGGAAATTGTTTGGAGATCAAAATACCGAAGCTTTTGTTTTGTTTTGTTTTGCATTGCATGTAGAGAACTATTTCCTGTATTTATTTTTATTTCAATGGCTGAGAAATAATTGACACACAACACCTGTGAGTTCAAGGTGTGCAGCTTAACAACTTGACTTATGTCTGCTGCGAAATGCTTGCCACAGTAAGTTTAAGTAACTTTAGAGAGTTACAAAAGAAACAGAAAGATGTATTTTTTCCTCCAGATGAGAATTTTTAGGATCTACTCTGTTACATCTGTGGTCCAGCAGTGTTGTCAGCCATCATTGTGTTGTACATCCCGTCCCAGGACTTTTTTTTTTAAATTAAATCTTTATTATTCAGATTATTACATTGGTTTCTCATTTTTCCCCTCCATAGCACGCCTCCACCCATCTCCCACCCTTCCCTCTACCCTTTCCTCCCTCCCATTGACCTCATCCATAGGTGTATGATTTTTGTCCAGTCGCTCCCTGTACAACCCTCACCCCTTTCCCCCTGAGAATTATCAGTACACTCCCTTTCTGTGCTCCTGATTCTATTATATTCACCAGTTTATTCTGTTGATAAAATTTTTAATTCACTTACTTTTTAGATTTACTTGTTGATAGATATGTATGTGTTCATAATTTTTTGGCTTTTAACTTTTTCTTCTTCCTCTTCTAAAAGAGTACCTTTCAGCCGAGACCGGTTTGGCTCCGTGGATAGAGCTTTGGCCTGCGGACTGAAAGGTACCAGGTTCGATTCCGGTCGGGGGCATGTACCTTGCTTGGGGGCACATCTCCACTGTGGGGCGTGTAGGAGGCGGCTGATCGGTGTCTCTCTCTCATCGATGTTTCTGACTGTATCTCTCTCCCTTCCTCTCTGTGAAAAATCAACAAAATATATTTAAAATAAATAAATAGATAAATAAATAAAAAATAAAAGAGTACCTTTCAGCATTTCATATAATGCTGGTTTGGAGTTGATGAACTCCTTTAGCTTTTTCTTATCTGTGAAGCTCTTTATCTGCCCATTAATTCTGAATGATAGCTTGGCTGGATAGATTATTCTTTTTTTTTTTTTAATTAAATCTTTATTATTCAGATTATTACATTTGTTTCTCTTTTTTTCCCCTCCATAGCACCCCTCCACCCAGCTCCCACCCTCCCTCTACCCTTAGCTCCCTCCCATTGATCTCATCCATAGGTGTATGATTTTTGTCCAGTCTCTCCCTGTACACCCTTCACCCCTTCCCCCCTAAGAATTAACAGTCCACTCCCTTTCTGTGCTCCTGATTCTATTATATTCACCAGTTTATTCTGTTGATCAAATTTTTAATTCACTTAATTTTTAGATT
>PVJN01045014.1:0-17073 GCA_004026805.1 Lasiurus borealis
CCGGGGGAATGTAAAGCGGTGGCTCCTCCCGGCCCCCACTCCTGATGGGCTGTTATCAGGCGCTCGGTGCCGCTCAAGGAGGAACCGGAGGCAGTGAGCTTCCATTCTCTCCGCTCCAAGCAGAAGGCGGATGTTCCAGAAGCAGGGCTCCCCCCCCCACCTCGCGGCCTCCCCGGTGCTGTAATCAGTGCCATGCAGGAGGCAGAATTACAGTTATCAGAAACGAGGCCTGTTACAGAGGAATTTGTTTTACGGACATTTCCACAAAGTGAAACTATGTTGGGGTATATGTAACCGTACACCAAGAATGGTCAAAGCCAGAATGGAAAACAATGGAAATACTAAGTTATGCACACACATGCTGTCTGAAGATTAACGCTTAAACCGACAGGAACCTCTAAATCATAACAAACACGATCCTGGATTCATTTTATATCCAAGTGGAGAACTCTTTAAACAAAACAAAAACCAGTACTGAGCCAATATTCTAAATCAGTTTACAGTAAAATATTAAAGATAAGCCAAGGTCCCATTGCTGTAATTTTTGTCAGTTACCTTAGCAATACAATTAACGGAGGGGGACCAGAATGAACGATAGACTGTAGATTCATTCATTCATCCTTCCTTTCCATCATTCATTCCTCAAGCAGATATCTGACTTTCGATTGTACATCCAGAAGTGAGCAGGGTGCTCAAGGATTTAATCCTCCACATACAATTTTCCATCATTCTGACCCAAACCGTACCAAGTATGTGAATACAATGCTTCCAGAAATCCTGAAACCGAGGAAATGGTTGAGTAAGGGGTGGATAATTTCCTATTTGGTCGCAGACGCTAGTGGGGGAACAGAGAGATGCTTAAGACAAGACCAGCGGTGTCTCCAAAAGCAAGGGGTTCGTGGCACAAAATGAGAAGAGACTGGCTCTATAGAACCCCAACTCTCTGACCTCACAAATCTACCTACACTAGGAACTACCCACCGACCTTAAGGAGAAAACCAGAACCATGGGGACGGCCTCGGCCCAGGACCCCACACCCTCAGCTCTGCCATTAGTTCACGGAGCAACCCTGAACAAGTCACGTGGCTCTCTCGACGCCAATGTCTTCCTGACTGAAACAGAGGTGGGATGATCAATTCATGAGGTTCCTTTAGACCAGTGGTTCTCAACCTTCCTAATGCCGTGACCCTTTAATACAGTTCCTCATGTTGTGGTGACCTCCCAACCATAAAATTCTTTTCGGTGCTACTCCATAACTGTAATTTTGCTACTGCTATGTATTATAATGAAAATATCTATGTTTTCTGATGGTCTTGAATGACCCGGGACCCACGGGTTGAGAACCGCTGCTTTAGAAGTTATCCTCAGGTTTCCTCGATCCTTGCATCTTCGCTGAAATTGTACAATGCTAACAACTTACTGGGAACAGTGTGATAGAATCACCTGCTTATGTGGTATTTGATTGACAGGTAGTAGATTGCTCATGTAAAATTTTCCCACACTACCATTATTTTGACTATACCCTATGGTTTCATTTCCTCTGTGTTGAGAATAGATCCACAAAATTTTAAAGGAAGAAAACTCAGGCCTCTCCCTCTGCCCAGTGTTTATGTAGTGCTGTACTGGCTGCCCACTCAGGCATGCACCATTGTTAGGCCATACAGTCCTCTCAGAGCCTGCATATCCCTTCAGACATGTAAACTCTTTGTCTAATCAGCTTGTAAGAATACTGGTTTTCAGTTATCCAGTGTACTGCTGATTAAAAATGCATATAGCATGCCCTGGCTAGTGTGGCTCAGTTGGTTGGTGTCGTCCCATGCACCAAAAGGCTGCAGGTTCGATTCCTGGTCATGGCACGTGCCCGGGTTATGATCTCCAGTAGGGGGCGTGCAAAGGAGGCAGCTGATGGATGTTTTTTTTTTCTCTCCTTCTCCCTTCCTCTCCAAAATTAGAAACATAATTTTAAAAATTAGTATCTTCCATTGAGGGGGGAAATTATCATGGAGATTGTTTCATTCATATTTCCTTTCTCCACCTAGGTATTATAAAGCCATCCCTGGATAAAAGCAGGTGATGAGTCATCCCTTATGCGCCTTGCTCATAGCGTTTTATTCTCCTACAGAGGTGCGCTAGTGTAAATACAACCCAGGGACGGGTGTGATTAAGACCAGCCCTATCCAACTTCTCAAGGATAGGACGCTGGGAAGCCACAGCCTGCAACATAAAACCCCACAGCTGGCCATCCGCGTCTGTGGCGTGGAATACAAAGCCCATTTAGATCTGCTCCCGACCCACCTGATCAACCTCATCTCCTCCACTCCTCCCCGCTCACGCCAGCCATACTTAATGACCGTATGCTCCTGAATCGCCGGGACTCTGAGGCTCTGCACAAGCTGTCCTCCTCCTTCTAGAAAGCTCCTTCTCTGGCCTTGCTCTGAAAAGCCCTCCTCAGTCTTTAATGCTTTCCCCAGTTTCATTCACCTCTAGGGACTAAATTAAGTTCTATCTCCTCGGTGGAGCTCCCACTGTCTATTAAAATTAGCTCACTCGTGGCAGCATAATGAAATGGCCCCTCTCATCTCCGCCACCAGAAAGTGGCTTCGTTGACGCTGAAGGTCGAGCTTGACTCTTCTGTTTGTCGCTGTGCTGTTAGAGGGCGTAGCAAACAGGGGCTTGGCGAAATAGATGCCCGCAGCAGGAACGAACAGGAACAAGGGAACTTGACTTGATTCAAGGCAATCAGAAGCTTTAAGCGCCAACCTTTTTTTCTGGAGAGCAAGCTGGGTGGGGTGGTAAGGAAAAACAAGCCCATTCTTCAGAAATAACAGAAGCAGCTTTGGCTCTCGGTCTTCCTACCTGTGGGATGTTAATACTAGCTCACGTTTTCTTCCTACCTCGACACTGTATGAACCCGCATTTCCATATGTCCATAAATATTTATGACATGTCCAATAAGCGAGCAAATCTAATATTCCTCCTCCATGTCAGATAAATAACAATAAACTCTACTGTCTTCCTTCCTACGCTTCCGTCTATCGAGACCATCATTAATGTGACACAAGTTAATGCCTCTTTGCCAGAGAGGGACTTGGGGGTATAAATAAAGCACGGTACCACTGTATCCATATGAATGTGTGCTCGAACCTAAAATCAGCTAGCCCAGTGGCCAGGAGCAAAACAGAAGACTAGATGTAAGAGTGCCTTCTTTTTTTTTTTTCTAGATTGCACTCATCCCAAAGTGTGAACCACTCCAGTGAAAAGCGTGAACGTGACCAGAATTTCAAACAAGAACAAAAATGAACACGGTCCTCTGAGGCGCTTGGGAGGATATAAATTTTTCGTTCTACTAGCTGAACAGTTAGCAGCACCGATAATGAAGCACATCCCACCCCCCATGACGAATCTTGGGATCACAGTTCACATTTAGCGAGCCACACAGTGCATGATGCACCAGAAATGACACTGGGTGTTCTCCACAGGCTCACGTGTTCGGCTGAGGAGAGAAGCTAAGCAACGTAGGTCTGAATCCCGTGGAGGGTATCCGCAACCATAGGACAGGGAACTGAACAATCAGGAAAGTGGGGTGGTCAAAGGGTTGGGCAAAATTTCAGTTTCAGGGGAGTCTGGAGGACAGGAGCATCAGGGAGGAGGGAGAGGGAACACTCCAATTCTCCCATCTCCATGTGGAAGCCCAGGACATCACAAGTGGGTATGGTTTAGACATCCCACTGCCGGCGGTCATTACCACAGGCGCAGGAGGAGGCCTCTCTATGACACCTGAGTCAAAAAAATAAAAATAAAATGGAGTTGCAAGAGCACCTGAGGAAGCATCAGAGGAACAGAAAACCCAACGATATAAATACCATCTCAACCATTCGAACATTCAGGAAAAACAGGGGTTTCTTTATTAAGGTGACAATGTCTTCATATACAGTGCAGCAATATTCCAAAGAGCCGTTTTTAAAACGTACCCTCCTCTGTAAGTAGCATGAACGAACCTTTTCAGGATGCTAACTCTGTGAAATTGGGCAGCGGTTCTTTTCCTAAGGAATGCTTTTGCAAATCAGCTTGACACAGCTGTGAACTTTGCCTTAATGATTTATCTGAATTCTTTGAAGTATACCAAGCGGAAGATAAGAAGCAGAAGAAGTGATCGAGTTTAAATGGCAACAATTATATTCCTGGTTGATCCTTCCCACTAGCTCCGGTAATGCTCTACAAAGAAGTATCGCCCTTCAACTCTCGTGCTGGGAAACCCACACCTCCAAATTCTTCCTTAAAGTACGTGTCTCTCTCTGTGTTTGATCTTATTTTTACACATTCCCTGAATGTCCTGCTCCCCGCTTCCAGCAACAAAGCACAACTTGCCAGCAACAGTCAATGAACACGTGTGTGTGTGTGTGTGTGTGTGTGTGTGTATGCATGCGCGCGCACACACAATTTACAATTTCCTACTGTTTCTCACTCATAAGTTTGATGTGTATGTTGTCTTTTTACCCCCCTAAAACGCCATTAAAATTCACACTGCTCCTATATGTTTTATGTATGAAGCACTGTTATAAATTAGAAATGAAAATTAGAGAGACAACTGTGGTCTATGAAGGGCCTGCCTGACACATTCATTTCAAGGCATCAAGCCCTTGACATCCACCCTAGAACTTGCCACACCTAGACACACATGTAAAACCGGGGACAATGACAAGCCGGACTCTTGCCTCGGGAGGTCAGGAGTGAATACTGGTATCTTGGGAGGGCTTGATTTCCACAGCAAGGACGTGATCCGTGAGATCCGTGTGAAACAGACCGTGTAAAATACTAATAAAGACCACAGGAAGACTGTATGAAGTCTCAAGAACATGTTTGAAAAATGCCTTTGCCCTTTCCTCACACAGACGGAGCTTCCTCTGTGCAGTGACAGAACCTCTCCACCTGGGACACTCAGCTCGCAGTCCCTGGGCACTCCGCTGTGGGAGGGAGGAGGAGAGAGATAGATAAGGGATCTCGGGGGATCCCTGTCTGACCCCTCCACTGGTCACCTTCCAGGGACTCCCCACAGCCAGCAGCTCTTCCCTCCCAGGCCGTGAAGCCGCAGGGCCTTGGCCTTCTCTCCCCCTAGAGCAGCGGTTCTCAACCTGTGGGTCACGACCCCTTTAGGGGTTGAACGACCCTTTCACAGGGGTCGCCTAAAACCATTGGAAATGCAGACATTTTACATCATGATGCATCACAGTAGCAAAATTTCATGGTTGGGGGTCACCACCACATGAGGAACTGTATGCAAGGGTTGCGGCCTTAGAAAGGTTGAGAACCACTGCCCTAGAACATTCTCCCCCAGGTATGTGCACGGTTCACTGCCCCCCTCCTCCAGGTCTCCGATCAAACTCAACTTCTCGGCCAGACTGTGTGGTGCCGCTCTGCCTATTTAAAAGTGCAAACCCAACACCAGCATCCCTCCAGGCTGGTGGGCATTTCCCTCTCTGCTGTTCATCACTGCCTCTTCCACGCCTGGGACAGGGCAGACCCTCAGCTCAGCACCGGGAGCCGTGAGGGAGACACTGGCCTCCTGACCTGCTGCACTGCCCGCGGCACCACGCTGGGCCCTCACTGGTGGCCTTTGCATCAGCTCAGCGGAGGGAGGGGAGGCACACGCCCAGGTTTCCGGCCCACGAATGAGTGGAGCAGCCCAGGCGTTTCTGCTGCGGACCCGGACCACGCTTCTCGGGGCTCCGGGAAGCGTCATGTGAGAACGGAGGAAGGGGGATTAGCACCCTCCCTCCGAGAGGATGTGGCAGGACAGCGCCTCGGCCTCAGGACAACCCTGGGCACAGGAAGAGCCAAGGAAACCCGACCCCTGCAGGTGTGGCGGCAGCCGGGATCGCTCTCCTCGACAGGTGCGAGTCTCAGAAACACTCCGCCGCCTGTCCTCTCTCTTCTCCCCCGCCGTGAACACGCAACATCATATAAACAGCCCCCTGAAAAGAGCTGGACGGCCTCCCTGGCCAACCTCGCGTGCAGTGTGGCAACAGCTCGGCCCGATGGTGGCTGCTCCGGGGTTTGTGGGAGGCGGGGTCAGGCCCGGCTCTGCCACAGCCTTTAACCGGGAGGAAGGGAAGCTGAGGGCACCAGGGCTCCTTTTCCGGTGGAGGGGCCGGGAGCTGGTGGGGATACCATCCCCAGAGGTGTGGCCTGGCCGTTCTGGAAAACCTCTTTGAGGGAGGTCACTGGTCTGCTGGAATCCATAGCCCAGGATCCCACCACTGACAGAGAGAGAAGGGACAGGCAAGTGTCCACTGGCCTCTCAATGGAATGGGCAACCACCCTCTTTACAAGCCTCGTCTCAGCGTGACTCGGTCTCAGCCAGGGTGACCATGTTTAAAAGCACGGGGGTCTTGCCTGGCTGGTGTGGCTCAGTGATAGAGGGTCAACCTATGAATCAAGAGGCCACCAGTTCCATTCCCAATCAGGGCCCAGGCCCAGGTTGTGGGCTCCATCCCCAATAGGGGACATACGTGCAAGAAGCAGCCAATCGATGATTCTCTCATCAATGTTTCTATCTCTCTATCCCCCCTCCCCCCCGTCTCAAATCAATAAAAACTTGTTTGTTTTTTAAAGTAAAAGCACCAGAATCTCAAATTGGGCTGCAAGCTTCTTTAGGAGGGACTTCCCCACCTTTTAACATCTGGCCTCTAACGTGACAAATGTGTCACCTGCTCGGCGGCTGAGCATGCCCTGTCCCACGCCTGTTTGACCACCCTCCTCTCCAACAGGTCCCTGGGCATCTGCTCTGCTCCCCGCTTCCTCTACAATCCCTCCCTCCCGACAGCTCACCCCCCAGAGCACAGCTCTGCGGGAGGCCCCGCCCGTGAAACCGCCTGTTCCGTCCGCCAGCCCCGCGCCCACCCCCTGCCCACCACCTGGTGGCGGCCCTGGCCGGGGCCCTCGGCCAGGCCTCCCGGGGCGGCCGTCACACTGCTCGGCACTTCCTTTCCCGCCATCCCACTCCGAGGCCAGGGGGCACTCCCCCCCCTCCCCGGAGTCCTTCCTGTTTCCCAGGCAGGTCCATCCAGGACACTCCACTGCCAGGGGTCAGAGTGCCACATTCCAGTGGCTTCACACCCCCATGGGGAGAGCTCCAGATTCCTGCGTGGGGGGTGAGGTGGGGCAAGGAGGCGGGCAGGGAGGCAGGAGGGAAGAGTTCAGCAGAGGTCGACCGGGCCCGCGGTGCCCACTGCTCGGGGACCCAGGTCACGGGGCAGGGAGGACAGCAGGGGCCGCCCGAGCTCCCTCCGCGGCGGGCAGGAGCGGGACGAAGCCCCTCAGCCTCCCCGGGTTTGGGAAGAAGACGAGGCCATCCTTGCAGGCCCAGCAGAAACTATAAAAAGGCTGAAACTGGTGTGGCTCAGTAGATAGAGCGTCGGCCTGCAGAGGGAAAGGTCCCAGGTTCGATTCCGGTCAAGGGCCTGTACCTTGGTTGCGGGCACATCCCCGGTTGGGGGCGTGCAGGAGGCGGCTGATCAATATCTCTCTCTCATCGATGTTTCTAAGTCTCTATCCCTCTCTCTTCCTCTCTGTAGAAAATCAATAAAATATATTTATTTTTTTTTTAAAAAAGGAAGAAACTGTAAAAAGCCCCCGAGAACTTGACCTACTGCTCCGGGCCTGGGGTCCCTCCACTGTACAAGGAGAGGCTGACCCAGAGATGCCTTGGCGAGAGCCCTAATTCTCCAGTTCCTGGTCCAGCCACCGTTCTCCGGCCTCAGGCACCGATGTATTTCTGGCTCAAACAGAAGGCCACTCTCACTCAGCAGACAACCCAAGGTCTGGCCCTCTGAAAGCGAAACTCCTCTTCCGTCCCGAATGCTGGGCCCGGGACGCACTCTCTCCTGGGATCTCCGTGTCCTCTGCCCTGGCCATCCCGGCCCCGACCAAGCCCTGCTCGCGGGCCCTCGGGCTCACACCGGCAGGCTCAGGAAGCACATTCCAGCACGGTCGCCCGCGGGACCCAGGCCCAGGCATGTTGGAACTTGACAGCTCAGGCCGCCTCCTCAAACCCAGACCTGGGGAGGGAGGAGGAGTGGCAGCCCACACTGGCCGTGTGTGGACAGGTGAATGAGCTGACCAGTCTGGGCGTGGCACCTCCTGTCCCCCCCCCCCCTTCACCCCCAAGGTGTCAGGGTGACTGTCCTCTCCGTAGGATGGGGGAGAGGGAGAACCTGGCTGGACAGACATGCGGGACAGGAGCCGGCCCCTCCCCAGCTGGCTGACTGATGGGAAGGGAACATGGGAGGGGAGGAGAAGAGACAGGGTGCCTGGGCGACAGGGAGAGGGAATAAAGGGAGCAAAACGGGGGACGAAGCCACATAGTGCTGCCCCTCATGTGTCGGGCAAAGTCACCAAAAAGCACCAAATTAGCCGGGTGTCGGCCTGCCTCTAACAGGACACAGTAGAGAACACATTCCCAGTGGCCAAAGCCCACCAACCGGACTTTGCAGCTCAATGCCTCACTGGTCCTTTTTTTTTTTTTTTTTAAATAACCACCCATTGCTTTTGAAGGAAGTAAAAGTCTGTGGATACGATGGTAACGACGACTCTACAAAAAAGGTATCCTGATGCAGAGTCATCTCATTGGAAACAACTGCTTTGACTCCAAACACACACACACACACACACACACACACACACACACACACGGACTGATCTTCACGACTAAGACCCAGACACTAGGCAGAGAGCATGCCTTCCACGTGGTGAATCATCCGGAACTAACCAGGGTTCGGACTTTCCCCCCTCCCCACGTCCATACGGCCTTTCCTGAGCGAGCGGCTCCCTGTCCCCTGGAGCGAGAGGCCCTGCGCGTTGGCGCCCGCCCGGCCGCCCTCCAGTTGGGCCGCAGACGGCGGCGCAGCTGCTGGCACCGGCGCCCAGGCTGGCACTCCGGCGGAAGCGGTCAGATGCCCCGACGCCCAGCCCTAGCCCTGGCGGAGATCAGGTTCTCCGTGGGCCGCGTCCAGGTGGGTGAGAGAGGCGCGAGGAAGATGGATGGCAACCGTCTTCTCCGTTCTTTTTATAAACGAGGAATCCTTCAAACCCCCGCTGACATAATCCTGCTACACAGGAGCCATACGGCCCTCGTGTGCATTGAAATCACTTCATTATTATTATAATTTATTTATTTATTTTTTTAAGCCAGGGTAAGCTGTGTTTGAATGAGCGCAGGGGCGTGTCTGTTTAAAGCCCTTCCAATTTCTACAAGGAAAAAAAGGATTGTTGCTATTGTTGTGTTACTGTTACATAAACCATTTTCTGAATCAGCGAATATTTTTTTCTTAGAAGGAAAAGCAGCACTTACAAAGGACTTCAGGTGCATACTTTTGTCACTACTGCAAAACCCTAATTTTTCAAACTGTAATTTCCGGGAACTGGGTCAAAAACTCCAGCCCCGAGGATCACAGTCCCTATCGAGGGCACAGACAGATATATATTTCTATTCTTCCGTTCTTGCTACAATTTGAAATAATACTACTAGCAAAATTTTTTAAAACTAACTTTAACTTAGACAAAAAAAAAAATCACTAGCCAAAACCAGGTTGGCTCAGTGCATAGAGCGTCCCAGGTTCAATTCTGGTCCAGGGCATGTACCTTGGCTGTGGGCACATCGCCAGTAGAGGGTGTGCAGGAGGCGGCTGATTGAAGTTTCTCTCTCATCAATGTTTCTCTCTATCCCTCTCCCTTCCTCTCTGTAAAAAAAAAAAAATCAATAATATATATATTTTTAAAAAATCACCACCTTACCTCCTTCAACTACAGTTAGAGCTGTGATCTTCATCCAGAGTATGGTCTAGACCAGTGGTCAGCAAACCACGGCTCTTGAGCCACATGTGGCTCTTTGTGGGAGGCCAAAATACCATGGCCTGGGCGCGTCTGTTTTGAAGAAGTGGTGTTAGAAGAAGTTGTTAAAAAATGTGGCTCTCAAAAGAAATTTCAACCGTTGTACTGTTGATATTTGGCTCTGCTGACTAACGAGTTGCTGACCAATGGCCTAGACTAAATATCACTGTGTAGCTGGAAGCTGTGAGGATTAGACAATTGTGGCATATGGTGTGCGAAGAGGTAAAGGGCAGCAGACACCCCCACAAAGATGACTGGCAGCACCCTCTCCCCACCATCTCACCTCGGCAATTTGAGGACCACTTGTCCCTTTCATGGTGGGTGAGCAGCAACTCTCAGTGCAATGCCCCACAGAAAGAGAAGCGATCCTATTCGGTAGCACCTGCCTGGGGGTGAACTCAGGAACAAAACTTCCTTATTGCCCAACCACGCTGGCTCAGTGGTTGAGCACTGACCTATGAACCAGGAGGTCACAGTTTGATTCCTGGTCAGGGCACATGCCCAGGTTATGGGGCTTGATTCTCAGTGTGGGGCGTGCAGGAGGCAGCCGATCAATGAGTCTCTCCATTACTTAAGTTCCCCTCTCTCTCTCCCTCTCCTTCCTTCTCTGAAATCAATATATATATTAAAAACCTTCCTTATAAACACCTTCCAGCCATCAGTGTATTAAGTGAACAAAAAGAAAAAAGCCCCATGATTTACTCATTAACTGAAGGCATTATTCACTGAGCAATTACTTCTTACAAGGCCCCATGCGAGGCACTGAGTGGGCTACAAAGCAGCAAGAATATGTTCAATTCAAGAGCATCTCTCTACCCATTTCTCACCTAAAAAGAAAGTAGAGTGAGCCCATCAGGAAAGGGGAGGGCCTGCTTAATATCGCCATCAAACAGCTGGAGTTTGAATGTCCCAGTAACAATGCTTACTGGGAATGAAGCACCTGATAAAGCCGTCTTTGCTCTTTCAAAGTTACCTTGGGAGCCAGTTAACATTAATCAAACTTTGCACACGAGGTGCACGATAGGTCTGATGAACAAACCTTAGGCACACGGCCACTGACACCGACTCTGGAACATCCTACTCCCCCTCTGCCCCCCGACCAAGGGGCAAATGCCCTCGTGCCTACAATGCTTTCCTGCAACCGAAGAGGACTTTTATTTTCTTTTAAGAGGTAAGAAATCATTTTTCCCCACCTTCTGAATATTACTATTATTCAACAAAACATTTAATAAGGACCTCTGACATATAACCCATCGTGTTCAATGCTGCCGGCACATACAATAACTAACATTCACCATTCACTGTTCAAGTGCTTCACATTCACTTAGTTCTGTCTTAGAACAACCATGTGATAGATACTGTTATTATTCCCATTTGACAGATGGAAAGTACACACACCGAGGACCAGGAGCCTGGCCAGCAGAACGCACCCGGCAGGACTAGGAGCCAGAACTGTCACGAGTGCACAGTCTCACCTTTTGTAAATAAAATGTCGTTCCTCCTTAAGGAACTCATCTACATGCCTCCTGAGGCAGCCATATCCTCTGGGGAGTTCTTCTTGACAAATAAGAGCCACATGTGGATTGGGAGCCATACAGGTGGGTGAGGAGCCTGGGGTGCTGGCCAAGGAGGCCAGGGTGCCGGCCATACAGGTGGGGGAGGAGACTCCAGACTAGAGTGAGTCAGGTCTGGGGAGCAGGGGGCGTGCCCAGCGCCACAGAAAAGGCAGCGGAGGAGCAGAGCTGGGCAGAGCGGTGGTTGGGTTCTCGGGCACTGCTGGCACGGTCCCCGGGCTGCTCACAGCAGACGGCACCTGTATGAGCAGGGCAGTGGCTGGGTGAGGGCCTTCCTGAACCCACATGGATAGAGGCAGGGCAAGGGGCTCAGGCCATGTGCAGGGGAAATCGGCGACCAACCCCCAGGAGGACAAGAGACGCGGGCCTGGGGGCGCAGAGCGGCTGCCCCGGAGATGGTGCTGCACAGACAGGGCTGCAAACCCCACATCCCACAACTCCAGGGTCTAGTATTTACATACCGCCTTTTCCCACGATGCTTGTTGTTCCCATATATATATATATATATATATATATATATATATATATATATATATATATTATCAACTCTCCTGGCAGGCCAGAAAGTTGTCCGACTACAGATTCAAAGAGAAAGGCACCAAAGTCGAGGTGGCCAGGGCACGGAGGGGAGCCCCTGGCGACACCCCCCAAATGAGATCCAGACGCCCGAGCGGCGCCCCTGGGAAGCCCCGACCCCCGGAGGGAAACGCGTAAGGCGGCTATAAACAAACCCGCCATAAACAAACCCACGCAGCGCTCAGCCCCGGCGAGGACTCGGAGCCTGCGACCTCCCTCACACTCTATTTATGCCTTCTCCCCCGTCCCCCATCTCAGCAGCCAGAAATAAACCCAGCGCTCTCAAACCCCAGCCTCCCCTCCGCCCCGCTCCTCCCCGCTGGCCCGGCTCCAGGACTCCATGAGCAAGGAGACTGCAGCTCTCTCTTCTGCGGGAGCCTCCCCCCCACCCAGAGGTTCCACTCTCCGCTCCCGGACAAGGAGCACGCCAGCCAACGGCAGCAGCCAGGGACAGAAACGTTCAGAAATGCAATGTTCAGACCAGTAATAAAGAGCAGCTGATTAATGATTAACTGTGTAGTAGCGGAGATGATGTCTCGATTCCCACCTTGAAATAAAAGTCGTAATAATGGTTGCCACAGAGACACAATTTCAGCATACATGTTCAGGTGGTGGGGGTGGTGGTGGTGGGTGCCAAAGATTTGCTGAGTATTGTTGAATATACATATCTACTAAACTCTGTGCTTTGTTTAAAAACGGTTACACACCTGTTGACTTTAATGTTACTGTCCCATGTTATAATTAAAAGTTCCATCAGCACCTATGGTTAAGCTAGTAGGTGTGAGATTCCGCCTTCCAATTGTTCAATTCAAAGTATGCTGCTGTTGAGAATCAATGCGTTGGCCCAGAAAGTATCTGTCATATTCCAGTTGTGCACACACACTGGCTTTGCTGCGTGGTGTGGCTTAGAGGAGTCTGAACAGGCAAGGTCTCCAACAAACAAGCAGCCAGCTGAAAGGCCAAGGTCTCCTGGGTCGGAAGTTTTTAACGGATAGGTATCACATCCAGGGTTTATAAATTCTCGAAGATGCGTAACTCAGAAACCGTCACTTAATATTAAAGAAGTAACCAACATTTAGTCCTTCTTTGGATAAACCCAAAAGCACTTAAAATGTCTATAAAATATTATCTGAAGCCTGGCGATTTCAACTGGTTCTGGGTGAGAATTTTGTATTTTTAAATGAAGATTATACAGAGATGAATCTGAAATAGTATAACAGATGCTATATAAACCTTTGGAATATGAAACCAGGATCTTGAGTTGTAAAAGTTACTTATCAGTACATCAGCCAATAATAATAAGGGGAAAAATGTCTTTTTTTCCCCCTCATAGAATTTCAACAAACTTAACTCCGAAAATGATCCAAGTTTTCCCAAATTTTATGTCTGTGCCGCCGGATAACTCCTGGGCCTCTGGTTTTCATTTGTAAAATCGTGGGAGTGAAAAACTATTATAAACCCTCAGATAAAGTCCTTGGTAATCAGAGCATATGTCACCTGGATGCAAAGCACAAAGGCTGCTAATTAATCTTGAAATTAATAGCGAGTCCCTATTTAGGACACAGTTAATTATGTCCATTTTTCATGCTAAATAAACATTTGCCATCCAATAAGGCACTACAAAAAAAAGTAACAGCATTAAAACATGCCTACCCAGTGGGCTGGCTATTTGCACAAAGCCTACAAATTGTTACTTAACAGAGGAAACGGTCTAAAAAAAAACACTTCAATGTCCTCAGAGTCAGAACAGTCTCTGGTGGTGGCAAAGATGTTAAGGCAAGATAATGAAGGGCCACCGTCCTGTCCTCAGGCCCCAGCCCCGTTCATGCAGGGCGGACGCCCAGGTGCAGAGGGGGCAGGTCCTTGGGAAGGAGAGGAGACAACTGTGGTCACTGCTTGGAGAGCCCGGGCACTCAGGAGGACAAGCTAGGCTGCACCGCATTTTCTCTGAAGTTCACCTGGAATGACCTCCTGCCCCTCCCTGTCCTCCCCGCGCCCTTGCCTTCTCCCCCCTCCTCCTTTTCAAGAGTCCTGAGAGCTCTGAAAGGTGGAGAGGAAGGAAATAGAGTTGAAATATGCAATCAGTACACCTTCCTTAATCAGCTCGAGTCATAATAATGAACACTATACAGCAACATAGGAAAATGCATCCCATGTCATTTTAAGTGCAAAAGGGCAAGATACGAGATGTATGATAAAATATGCTGAGAAGTCTAACAGAGTGTGTTTGTGTATGTGTATATATATATATTTATGTGTATATATATTTATGTATACACACACTCTGATTACATATAAAACAAAAAACAAACGAACACACACAAAAAAAAACGAGTTCTTGTGTTTGGATCAAGAGCATTTGGGCTCAGTTTCTCTGTTTCCCACACTGTCTAGTAGAGTTATGTCGCCTTTATAACCATTTTCTTAAAGAGAAGCTGGAGGGCCTAAACGTTCCCCAGAGCACACCCAGCGAGTCATGGGAAGTAAGACGTGCAAGAAATAAAACCGCCGAGAGGGAAATTCAGGCAACGCCTTTCGGGAGCGACCCCTGAAGGGACCTGGGCGGGTCTCTATGGACAACGCAGGGCCCTTCCCCACTTGCATCCCCGCTCCCAGAGCCCTCGGCTTCTGGGCAGTCCCCCAGCACTCCCACAGCAGTCCTGTGTGACGCCCACCTTTCTCAGCGCCAGGCACAGCAGTGCATGTGCACCTGTACTCCGGATGGAGTGCCTGGCCGACTGCAGGAGACCCGGGGCAAGACGCCCACAGCTCGATGCAGGCCACCCCGGAGACCATCGACATGTCCTCATCCAGACAACTAAACGCATGGCGGCCAGAGGCGGACGTCTGTTTTCTGCTGGCATTCCCTACAGCAGCTCCTCCTCAGAACCTAACAGCTCCAATGAGATGAAAACACGATCGTGACGGAAGGATGGACCGGACAGAGGGACAGTTAGAACAAGAACACGGACCCTGTGAGGATCTCGGGGGGTAGGTGCGGATGTTGCATACAGGGATGTGCGCGTGTGCACACACCACAGATTTATAAAGTGTGCACAGCTGTCCACTGTAATGACATACTCTTCCACCATAATGAAAGACAGACAGGAAGAAAATGCCTATGTTTCCATTAACTAAATCGCGCGCAGACTCGGGGACGCCTTCCCACTGCATTCTGCCAGTCCCCTGGCTCCCCTGCAAGACTTTCCCCGGGTCACGGGCGACTTCACGTCCACCCCTCGGAGAGCCCCCTCTGCGCGCTTCCTGCAGCGCAAACGTGGCCTTTTCTCCCCAAGCGTCGTCTCTGGGTCCAGCTGTAGGCCTGGCAGGATCCTCGGAGGCCGGTTCCAGAAACGCTCTTTCCCCCCAACCGGCTCTGAGAGGTCCTTTTAGGGACTCGGGGGCACTCCACTCTCAATAGCTGATAGTGGTTCCACTTCGCACCCACTCCTCCGGCTCTCCTCTGCCAGGAAGCCTCCTTTCTAGGTACAAGCGCTGTTTGCCTTGGCTTTCAACCTGAGGGGCACTCCCTCCTCCTTCAAGTGTGTTTCCCAGTCCTCTGTCTCCATTCATTTATTTTATTCCAGACGGAGGGTAACTGTGCTCCAGTCCAGCAGCGAGAACAGCTCTAGGTCCTTCCACTGCTGACTTAGGCACCATCGACCATCAAGTTAAACTCTCCTCCTGCTGATAAAATCTTAGAGGAAAAGGACAGAACTTGCTTCCCAGCTCTGGGTGCTGGCTTTTGAGGTTCCCATGCTCAGGAGGCCACATGGAAGTTTTAGGCAGTTACAGGAAAATCAACAAGGGGCCCTCGAGAAATGACCTTGCTTAGCATCCTCCCTGGTCAGGGCGTGATAGAGGAGGACACCCCTACAGCCTTCACTTTGCTGGGCCATCAGTTGTCGCCTGCCCACCGCCCCAACACTTTTGTTATCGACAGTGGCAATGCGTAAAAGGCTCTAAAGTGGGTTACTACAAAGCCACCCACCATGACAACAGTTAGCATCACATGTGAGATGAGCATCTCACATGTGGAAAAGATGAAGCTTTTTCAGCAGACATCAGAACTAAACTTGCCCTAAGAAAGTGGAACTCTCTGGGCACATTCACTAGTGATGAAAGGATATAGGTGCCCAAGCTGACTATCAGGACTAGAAGCCCGATGCATAAAATTCATGCGGGGGGGGGGGGAGGGGGAGGGTGTCCTTCAGCCCAGCCTGCACCCTCTCCAATCTGGGACCCCTCGAGGAATGTCTGACTGCCGGTTTAGGCCCAATCCCAATGGGCAGTCGGACATCCTTCTCACAATCGAGGACTGCTGGCTCCCAACTGCTCATCTGCCCACCTTCCTGATTGCCCCTAATCGCTTCTGCCTGCCAGCCTGGTCACTCCCTAACCACTCCCCTGCCAGCCTGACTGATGTCTAACTGATCCCCTGCCAGCTTGTTTGCCCCTAACTGCCCTCCCCTGCAGGCCTGGACACCCCTAATTGCCATCCCCTGCAGGCCTGGGTCCTCCCCAAATGCCCTCCCCTACAGAATTAATCACCCCCAACTGCCCTCCCCTGCTGGCCATCTTGTGGTGGCCATCATGTGTCCACATGGGGACAGGATCTTTGACCACATGGGGGCAGCCATCATGTGTGTTGAAGTGATGGTCAATCTTTTATTAGATAGGATAGAGGCCTGGTGCATGGGTGAGGGCCAGCTGGTTTGCCCTGAAGGGTGTCCCAGATTAGGGTGGGGGTTCCCTTGGGGAGTGGGGCAGCCTGGGTTAAGGGCCTGTGGTGGCTTGCAGGCCAGCCATGCCCCCTGGCGACCCAAGCAGAGGCCCTGGTATCTGGGATTTATTTATCTTCTACAATTGAAACTTTGTAGCCTGGATTGGAGACCAGGGCAGGCCAGGGCTGCAGAAGCTTGGCTTCCTCCAATGCCAGGGAAACCCAAGCCTCCCTCCTGCTCTCTCCGTGCCACAGCCATTTTTGGCTGGGTTAATCTGCATACTCGCTCCTGATTGGCTGTTGGGCGTGGCT
>PVJN01045015.1:0-17073 GCA_004026805.1 Lasiurus borealis
TTTTTTTTTTTTTTTAAGTTCCAAAGTCCTTTTCTGCTATCTGGTTGCCATTCCATTCACTGTTTCTATAATGTACTGTGTTCACCCATAAAATCAAAGAAATGGGAAAATTTCCTCCCCATGTTTCAAAAAATTCTCTTGTTAGAGCAGCATAAATGGATTGGGAATCGTTTAATTCAGATGCTGAATCTAAGTACATTTTATTTGAGAAGGCGGAAAGGCTCCAATGCTTTAGATTCCTTAGAAAAATAGACAACTGATTATCAACAATCAGTGGAAGAGACAAAAGTGCAGAAAATTGGAGGGACTTCCAGTTAAGAAACAAGCTGTTGTTTTTTTTATGCTGGAGTAACATAGAACACCAAAATATCGAGGGCTTAACAGAACAGAAGTGTTTCTTACTCACCTAGATCTGCTATCTGTCCTGGAGGCATGGTCTTGGCTTGATCTGTGGTGGGGGAAGTTACCATGAGGATATCACTGCCCTTTGACCTGTGAGCTGGGCCCAAGCAATCAGAGTCTCCTCCCCGCTCCCCTGCTTTTGGAGTGTAGGTTCTGTCCACCATTCCCATAGTGGGAGCTGCTTTTGAGAACATAGCCTGGAGAGAGCAATGTGCAGTTAACACCATCTGGATGGTACACATGACTGACCACTGCAACAAGTCTATATAAATCAGATTCTGCCCGAGGACTACTCGTCTCACAACTGCTCAGCACAAGCCTCGTGGGTACGTTCTATTGCTGGTTAAGCTGCCACCTACACAACTGGAGTGTCCTGAGTCTTTCCCTGGGCTCTCCTCACCCTCCACCTACAAGAGCCAGTTTGCAAAGCAACACTCAGGGCACCTGTGATCACAAAGTGGGCAGGAGCTCACAAGGCAGCTTCATATGGGAAGTGAGCACTTTGACCAAAGCATCACATGGCACCACTACGCACATTTTATTGGCTAACGCAAGTCACATCATCGCACCAAACCTCATGGGGGCATGGAAATACAATTTCTTTTCCACTTCCATGACCCAACATTCTGTGCCTGGAAAGACTAGAAGCAGAAAAACACAGGTGAACCTCATAAATATGCTCCTCACCCCAGAAAATTCAAAACAAACCTCACTTCCCCCTACTCTCAGCTTGTCTTCTGTCCTCTGAACATCTTCTGCCACACCACCACACATACTTCCTTTTCAATGAACAATTTTTAAATGCCTGTTTTCCTCTATCTCTTTCCAGATTTAACCTGGATGGTAACAGTCATTGGTGCCCCATGCTTTGCAATCATCCCTATGATCTGAGAGGCTGGATACACAGCCCTGTCATTTACATGGGGCTCACAGCTCTGGTCAAGAGAGACACAGCACAACTGAGATGTAAGAGTGTTTAGTACTGTGGAAAATTAGGCTCTGACACCAGCGTGTATCTTTAACTGGATGATTATCATTACCTCCTCTGCCTTCTAGACTCCATTTGTCCTACTTCAAGGTCTTCCTGTTCAAACAACTCTTAAAATCTTGGAACAGGAACTCAAGAAGGTGTCCTTTTTCCTTTCAGCCTCTCTGTGACACTATGCTCTCCCAGACCACAGTACTATTATGTCTCTAGCAGCAGTACCTTACCTTTGGAAGATAAAATTAAAGCCTTGGCACTAGTTAAGATCGTGTGGGTTGGATATGTACAGTGACATGTTGAGTTACAGCAGTTATATATGATATAGCATTTAAAGTGGAGAAAGGAGGCAAAGCCAGTGAAGAAGACTAACAAGGATTGGCCAGCAGAGTAGTAGGAAAAATGGAAAAGTGTGATATAGTGGAAAGCAAAAGAAAAATGTTCGAGGGTAAAGATAGTAGCCATTGATGTGAAATATTGAGGATAGGCTAGGTAAGGGAATAGGGAGTTGATCATTGGACATGGTAGATCATGGAGATCACTGGTAGACTTAATGAAATACTCTCTGAGAAGTGGTAGGTGGAATGAGTAGAAATCACATTGGCATTAAGAATGAATAAAGGGTGACATCATGGACCCTAAAATCTCTTTCAAGTACAGTAGCCCTCCCTTATCCATGATTTTGTTTCCCCATGGTTTCAGTTATCCTTGGGCAACCAAGATCCAAAAATATAAAATGGAGAATTCTAGAAGTAAACAATTCATAACTTTTAAATCGTGCACCATCTGAGTAGCATGAAGAAATCCCTCATTTTCTGGCTCTGTCCCACCCAGCATGTGAATCTTTCCTTTGTCTATTGTCTCCACACTGTAGACTCTCCCTCCCCATTAGTCACTAAGTAGACATATCATGTTCTCAGATTGACCATCCCGTATGGCAGTGCTTGTGTTCCACTCACCCTTATTTTACTTCATAACAGCCCCAAAGTGCAGGAATAGGAAGCTGGCAATTCTGATATGCCAAAGACAGGCCATAAAGTGCCTGCTTTAAGTGAACAGTAGGAAAAATGGCATATAGAGTTAGGTACTATTCATGTTTCAGGCACCCATTGGTTTTCCTCAAACATTTCCCCTATGGATAAGAAGGGGCCTATTGTATTTGCTCCCACTAGCAAAAGTTGCATGTGTGGCTGTGTTCCCACTAACCATTCCTGCTCTGGGTTTCAGCATTCACTCAACAGCTCTCTGGCTGGACCATGAGAATGCAGTTACTTTCCTGTGGGTGGCAGACCCTTCTCACTCTTTACCACACTCATGTTGGTCTTTCTTATTTTGCTATATCTATTTAAAAAAAACTGGATAGATACAGAAGCAGTAAAGCATCAAACAGACTGTCAAATTACAGCAGGAAGGTTAAGGAGAGGTGGAGTAGATAAGAGACCAACCAAAGGACTTGTATGCATGCATATAAGCATAATCAATGAACACAAGACACTGGGGGGTTGGGGTATGACTGGGAGTGGGGAGGCAATGGGGAGATATATATACATGTAACACAATAAAAAAGGGGGGATTATAAAGGTAAAAAAAACTATACTCTTTTTAATTATTCTTAAAAATAGTGTCTCTATAATAGATTGCTAATCCAGCAGTTTTCTCAGTGGATTATAAAATGTCTGTTTCTAGAGTTAGCTCATGGTTGAAATAAAAATGAAAGTCATGGTGGTCTTACACACTAGTATCAGAGGACAGCAACATGATGAGAAATCAGGAAATTCTTGGAAGGCCAGCCAAAATAAATGCCTTTTGAAAGGAAAAGTGACAAATGCCAGGGGGAAAATAGATCTGATTTTACCATGAGTGCTTTATTATTTGAGACGTAGTCTTATGCAAATACATTTATTTTAACTATATATGATTATATCCTTACTTTTTTGTGGCTATTTTAGCAGCCAATTCATTCTTCCTAATGGTTTGAATTTTCATTTGGAATGGGCTCTCAATGCAGAAACTGATGGACTAAGTTTTGTCTGATCTAAAATCAACTTCTATTTTACTTCTATTTTACTTCTATTTTATTTCAAAAGAGCATACATTTTTTGAATTCATAAATCCCTATTATGTTCCTTATGTATTAACCACAGAATTTGATCATAGTGGCTATGTCAGCTAATCTTCCAAAGAATATTCATTATTGCTGTGCAGAAGAGCCTCAAGGAATATTTGGTGAATGGGATGTAATGTTTTTATTGAGTGTTTTTTGTGGGTTTTTTTTTTAAGTCTCTAAGTGAAGAAGCTAAATCCAACAATTCCTACTACCACTTCTAAACCACTATAGGAAGATTAAGATTTTACTAAGTAATATTTTTGAAATGTCAACTTGGAAGACTTAAGAGTGTTCAAAGATTAAACAAGAAGGTTCCTATCTTACTGCCAAGAACATTACATTTCTAACTCACATTGACAAGCACATGTAAAACAAAAACAAAAAAGAATTTCAAAGAAGGAGGACATTTTGTCAAGTTGAAAGATAAAGATCAAATGTTTTCTTTAGACTCACATTTAAGGCTGGGTTGAAAGGCCTGGATGGCATTTCAAACTAAAATTCTAATACAGAAACATTTTCTTTAAACTTTTCTTTTATACAACAGAGTCAAAGCTTCAATAACTACTCCTTTTTTAATGATAGTCTGGGAGTGTTAAGTACATTTCTTAAAAAAAAAGAGAGAGATCCATCAGCAAAGTAAAATAATTTGATGATCAGGTATATTATATACTTACTAGAGGCCTGGTGCATGAAATTTTTGCACAGGGGAGAGGGGAGTGGTGCCTCAGCCTGGCCTGCACCCTCTCACAATCTGGGACCACTGGCTCCTAACTGCTTGCCTGCCTGCCTTCCTGCCCCTAACCACTCTGACTGCCTGCCTGATTGCCCCTAACCACTCTGCCTGCCTGCTTAATCATCTCTAACCACTCACCTGCCTGCCTGATCATGCCTAACTGCCTCTGCCTCAGCCTCCTCCATGGCAGCTTCATTTGAAAGGACATCCGTAAGTTGTTTTGCTGTCTGGTCTAATTAGCATATTATGCTTTTATTAGTATAGATTGGCTTAGACACTAGGTACTTAAAGGTTAAAACTACATAGACTATGTCAACTGTGCCTTCATTGAGTTTTTTAAATCTTTTCTTCTTTGAGGCCAAGAAAAACTTGATATCTAAGATTAAAATCAAGTAAATAAAAAGATTTTGTGTTTAATTTATATAATAAGGAATATATAAACTTATATTACACAGGTAATATGTAAATCTCAAACTTTAAGATAGCAATGTGTGTGTGTACACACACACGAGCATATACACACTAAATATTACAATTGTGATTATGAGATATAGTAGTCAATTCCTAGCATTAACCATGTAAAAATTAATTTCTGCTTTACAGTTGCATGAGTTATTTAGAAAGTCTCTTTCTATTTTTACTCTGCCTGTTATAGCTATGTTTAGCTTATAGGTTTTACACAAAAAGGGTTATGTCCTCTTAACAGGTACATCCCATGGACTTGAGGGGTCCACAGTTGCATTCTCAGGACTGTGCAAGTTCTCATATATGAAAAGCACTAACAGAGCATTTATTCTCTGCTCATTCTCTTACATTAACTCAAGTTTAGAATTCTCAACATATTGAGAGAGAAACCAAGATAACAGCATAGGTAAACACCTCAACTGCTGCTTCACACAATAATTTTAAAACTACAAATAAAAGACAAAATGGACATCATCCAGAACCACAGGAAGGCTGGCTGAGTGGAAATTCTACAACTAGAAGGAAAGTGAAAAGCACACTGAGACTCAGAAAAGCTGCAGAAGGCAGAGTTACTGAGACGCTCATGCAGAAAGGAATGACAACTGAGTGAGTGGCTGGCTTTCTCAAGTGGGAGAGAGACAAAAGCTCCTGACTGTGCTGAACTCCAGTGCCAGGCAAGACTCTTGGAACCCAGAATCACTTGGGGAGAAACTGGACTGTCTGGCAGCAGACGAAACTTGAGAGCGGCTTTCTCTCAGAGGGGCTTGCAGTGATTATCGAGGGACACTGAGATACAGGGACCTATTAGGGGAGGGCTGATGGGAAATCAATGATGTCTGCTCTGCCCTGAGACTCTGCCCCATCCAAGCTGAGCACAGAGGCTTTTGAAAGTCTTGTCCATAAGGGTGTCTCTAGCACAGAAGTTCTCCCAGCGTAGACACAGCTGATCCTCACAGGCAATTGGCCTGAAAGTCAATTCCCCTCAATGATACCAACAACAATCAAGGCTTACCTACAACAAGACTGCACACAGCCCACAAAGGGGTGCACCAAGAGTGCCACCTCAGGTAACTGGAGAGGCTGAGCCACTGGGCCCTATAGGACACCTAGCACACAAAGCCACTCTATCAATTCACGGAAGCAGCCAAAATGCGGAGACAAAGACACAGGTCACAAGTGAAAGAAATGGAGGAAAGCAAATGACTAGATATAGAGTTCAAAACCATGGTTATAAAATATTTTTAAGAATTTTCTATAAAAGGCCAATAAATTTAGCGAGACCCTAGAGAATATGAAAAAGGAGCAACAAGAAATTAAGCATACACTGACTGAAATAAAAAAGTCAAAGATTTGAAATACAAAGAAGCAAAAAACACCCAACCAGAAAAGCAAAAAGAAAAAATAATACAAAAATATGAAGATAGTGTAAGAAACTTCTGGGACAACTTTCAAGAGTACCAACATCCAAATTCTGGGGGTGCCAGAAGAAGAGAGAGAGCAAGAATCTGAAAACCTATTTGAAGAAATGACTGAAAACTTCCCACAACTGGTAAAAGACATAGACTTACAAGTCCAGGAAGCACACAGAACCCCAAACAAAAGGAATCCAAAGAGGACCACACTGAGACACATCATAATTAAAATGCCAAGAGCAAAAGAGAGAATATTAAAAGCAGCAAGAGAAAAACAGTTCATTAACTACAAGGGAGCACCCATATGACTGTCAACTGATTTCTCAACAGAAACTATTCAGGCCAGACAGGATTTGCAAGAAATATTCAAAGTGATGAATGGCAAGAACCTACAACCAAGATAACTCTACCCAGCAAAGCTATCATTCAGAATTGAAGGTCAGATAAGGAGCTTCACAGATAAGAAAAAACTAAAGGAGTTCATCAACACCAAATCAGTATTATATGAAATGTTGATAGGTATTCTTTAAGAAGAGGAAGAAGAAAAAGGCAAAGATAAAAATTATGAACAACAAATACATATCTTATCAACAAGTGAATCTAAAATCAAGTGAATAAAAAAAATCTGATGAGGAGAGAGAAGAATTGAGGAGGGATATTGTCAGACCACATTTGAGTGGAGATTCAGGGAGTCATCCCTGGCCAATGTTCATGCCCCTGCTTATTTTCATTGTAATTTTAGCTCTTAAACTGCTCCAAGTGGTTTAAGAAGTGGGGAGTGGGCTGGGTTGGTGCAGAGATAATCAGAGGAACTGGGTTTTTTGAGGGAAGAAGGGAAGGGAATGGCCAAAAGAAAGAAAGAACTCAAGAACATGGGATTATTTCTGACTCTTAATTCTAAAACTTCTGTTTCAAGGGAAAGCAAAAGAAAAAAAGGAAGTATGCGACCATGAAGTGAATGCTTAGTCTCAGAGAACAGAGGCTTAAAGAAAAGGATACATTAAAACCTAAAAAGAAAGAAAAGAAAGATCCCAGTGCACTCAAAGAAATAGAAGTCCCTCAATATCCCTCCTGCTTATTCTTTCAATATAACACACAGTTAAGCCCACCTTACCACATCCTGGTTGATACCAACTTTATCAACTTTTCCATTAAGGCCAAACTGTACTTAGTGCAGTCAATGATGGGTTTTCTCTAGACCAAGTGTATTCCTTGTATAACTGACTGTGTAATGGCTGAAACTGAGAAATTGGGACAGAAGTATCGAGTGGCTCTAAGGATAAGTGTTATATTGTGGCCACAGTTGACAAGGACCTTAAACAAAGAATGAGGAAGATCCCTGGAGTTCCCATCATGTACATTTCTAATCATAGGTACAACATTGAGCGGATGCCAGATGACTATGGAACCCTTCGGTTCTAATACTTAAAAGACAAAGTTTCTCTGCTTTCCTTCAAACAACTTTCTCTGTTTCAGGTTTATTATGCTACAACATGTGTTATTGCTCCACTCACACATTTGCTATTATGAGCTGAGAACAGTTAAATTCACTCACTTTGGTGATACTGATATTGTTTTGAAAATGATATTTTATGTCATTTAAAATTTTGTTACATCTTTTTATAAATCAGATGACTGCTCACAAAAAAATCTGATGAACAGAATAAACTGGTGAATATAATAGAATCAGGGGCATAGAAAGGGAGTGAACTGACAATTTTCAAGGGGGAAACGGTGTGGGGGTGCAGGAAGAGACTGGACAAAAATTGTACACCTATGGATGAGGACAGTGGGGAGAGGGGTAAGGGTAAGGGTAGGGTGAGAACCGAGTGGAGAGGAGTTGTGGGAGGAAAAAAGAGGAACAATTGTAATAATCTGAATAATAAAGATTAAATTTTTTTAAAAAAGAATTCTCAACATACATCTAGCCCAGGAAAGTTATACTGTAATGAAATCTTACTTCTCCAGTGTTTAGTGTGGGTTTGCTTTGGGATTTCATTAAAATCTCAGTGATCTACAAAAGGCTCATAGGTAGTATTGAATAAAGAACTCTAAAAAAATGTAACATAATGACTGCCAGTATCAATAATAATTTAGCATCTTTTTTTTTTCATTGCAGCCTGGTGACAGTATCCCAGAGTATAGAGTTTCATGAGTCCATTTTAATTTGCTTAATTAACATAAACACTGTCAGACAGTGTGCTAATGTTATGGAAGACTTTGTTTCTCCCATCCTCTGTTTCCACTTTTTGATAAATTCTATTACAACAAATTTCTGCACCTAAGTTATGGTTTAACTAATAATTACTTCACCATTAACTCTGAGAGCATTTAAATTTTGTTTGGAAATAATAATTATGCTCTGTGAAAACATTTGACTCTCTTGTCACAGACCAAAGAGTTAATATTTGTATTTAAGATTTAGGAGATAACTAAGTATGTTAGTTTCCTATTGCTGCTGTAACAAGTTACCACACATTTAGTGGTTTAAAATCATGCAAACTTGGTATCTTACCAGAGGCCCAGTGCATGAATTTGTGCACCAGTGGGGTCCCTCAGCGTGGCCTGCAGGGATTGGGCTAAAACTGGCAGTCCGACATCCCCTGAGGGGTCCCAAATTACAAGAGGGACGTCTAGCATGCATATCAGATCTTTGGTTAATCTCTCCATTCTCTCCCCTCCCCACTTCCCTCTGAGATTCATCAGACTGTTCTATGTTTCCATGCTCGTGCATTGAGTGTCTGATCCCTGGTTGTTAGTGCACATCATAGCTAATGGTCAAACAGTTGGACACATAGCATATTAGCCTTTTATATATAGATAGTTCTGTAGGTTAGAAGTTTGACACAGATCTCATGCACTATGAACAAGATGTTGGTCGGGCTGTGTGCCTTTCTGAAGGCTCCATAGGAGAATTCATTCCTTGCCTTTTTCTTTTTTTTTCCTCAAAGTTAACCCTTATTCCTTGGCCCACAGTCCCCTTCCTCCATTCCTCCATAGTCAAAACCAGCAAGGGAGAGTTGAGGCATTTGCACATCATTATCACTTGGGGCTTTTTCTTCTGTTTCCCTCTTCCATCTTTTTTATTATATCAGGCCATCCAGATAACTTCAAATAATATTATTTTAAAAGTATCTAGTTAGCAAACTTAATTCCATCTGCTACTTTAATTCCTCTTTGCAATATAACATAACATAGTTTCCTGGGATTAAGACATGTATATCTTTGGAAAGCCATTATTCTGCCTACCACACTGAAATAGATTTCTAATGTTGCCAAAAATCTATCTAAGAGTCAGGATCTCATGAACCTATCTATTTAAGTCTCAAGTGCTAACTTTATTCTGTATCATAATATTCATTTTCTATTAAGATATAGTAACAACTAGTTGTAGTTCTAAAAAAAAAAGAAGCACAGGATTTAAATAGTTTAGATAAACTTACTGATCTACAGAAGACTTCTGAGTGGGGAACTAACCTAAATGATGGTTTCTTTAGAAGTTTGTAAATCTTATGAGGATTTGCAGAGTTCTGCTCTTCTTATTTTTGCCTTCCTTTCAGTCATCAAGGACCAATCAATGCTTAAATATTTTTAATATACTTTATTTTTTTACAGAGAGAAAGGGAGAGGGATAGAGAGTTAGAAACATTGATGAGAAACATCAATCCACTGCCTCCTGCACACTCCCTAAGGGAATTTGCCCTCAACCAAGGTACATGCCCTTGACCAGAATCAAACCTGGGACCCTTCAGTCTACAGGCTGATGCTCTATCCTCCGAACCAAACTGGTTAGGGTGCTGCTTAATTTTTTAAGATATAGAATTTAATAATGCTCAGCTGGTATGGCTCAGTGACTGAGTTACCCAGAAACCAAGAGGTCACTTGTTTGATTCTCGGTCAGGGCACATCTGAGTTTCAGGCTTGATCTCCAGAAGGGGTCATGCAGGAGGCAGCTGATCAGTGATTCTTTCTCATCATTGGTGTTTCTATCTCTCACTTCCTCTCTGAAATTAATGAAAAAATATATATTTTTTTAAAGTAAATAAAAACAATCAACTCCTCCCCAAGAGATCCATCAAGATTTCAGGATTCTCACCAAGTTCGCCTTAGGATTTTTCTTCTCTGAATATGAGTAACTATTAAAAAAATTTTAAATCAAGAATCTGTTGGTAGCCATGACTTCCCTTGACAAGTAAAAGCATGTACTTACATTAAATCTGCATAAATATAATTTTTAAAGCTTATATTGCCTAAATGTAAAGTTGATAGTAAGAATTCTTCTTATACTGATGGAAAACTACTGACAAGATTTTTTAAGGCAAGATGTATGTATAACTAAGTTAACAGAGTTAGAAATAGATACACACAGTACTACAAGTAGATTTTTGTCCTCCATACTAATAGAACCCTTATAAGTGTGGATGGAAAATATGTCAGAGTCAGCTTCAAAGGACTAGTTTCTTTGCAATAAAATATGTCAAGATTGTGACTGAACTTCAACCAGAATGAAGTGAAAGGGACCAAATCTGCTCTCCCACTGGAAAAAAAAAGGGGTATCGTGAAATATCTTCTGTATACAGGCCGCCCTCAGGTTTCGTCGGACTTGATGTTCGTCATTTCGTGGTTACATCACAATCTCCCATCCTATCTAATAAAGAGGGAATATGCTAATTGACCACCACTCCGTCACAAAGATGGCTGTACCCACAGCTGAAGCCAAGTTTTCATAAGAAGCCTTAAGGAGCAATCAGCAGGAACCTGAGGCTACACCCTCCCCTGCCCTCATAGGGTTTGACAGGGGACCTCAGGCCATGACCTCCACCCAGTGGGGCTTGACAGAGGACCTCAAGGTGCACCCCCAGCGCTGGGATAGGGGAACTCAGGCTGTGCCCCCCACCCCGGCACCAGACCTGGGACCTCAGATCGCACCCTCTGCCTGTGGGGCTTGACGGGGGACCTTAGGCCATGCCCCCACCCCAGCACTGGACCAGGGTACCTGATGCTGCGATCCCTGCCTGGCTGGGCTTGAAAGGGGACCTCAGACCGTACCCCACATCCAGCAGGGCTTGACAGAGATCTCAGGTCTCACCCCCAGCCCCAGTGCCAGGCCAGGGGACCTGAGGCCACGCCCCCTGCCTGGCAGGGCTTGATAGGGGATCTCAAGGTGTACTTCCCATCCTGGTACTAGGCTAGGGGACCTAAGGCTGCTTCCCCCACCCCAGCACCAGGCAGACAACCTCAGGCCATGCCCCCCACCATGAGGGGCTTGACAGGGGACCTCAGGCTGCACCCCCTGCCCCAGCACAGGGCTGTGCCCGTCCCCCTGTCCCCCAACTGGTGGGGCTTGACAGGGGACCTCAGATCATGCTCCCTACACAGTGGGGCATGACAGGGGACCTCAAGGTGCACCTCCAGTGCTGGGTCAGAAGAACTCAGGCTGTGCCCCCTGCCCAGTGGGGCTTGACAGGGGACCTGAGGCTGCGCCCCCTTCCATCTGGCAGGGCTTGACAGAGGATCTCAGGCCGTGTCCCCCACCTGGTGGGGCTTGACAGGGGACCTCAAGGCACACCCCCTGCCCTGGTTTGGGCTGGTGGACCTCAGGCCATACCCCCCGTTCTGGCATCAGGCCAGGGGATCTGAGGCTACATCCTCTACCTGGTGGGGCTTGACAAGGGTGGGACTGGCCAGATCTGGATCCAGGCCAATGGGGGTGGGGGCTGGCCGAGTCTGGGTCTCCTGAGATTTTGAGGTGCATGTGGGTGGGTGGGGAATTGACTCTGGGTCTGGTGGTGCACCCCAGACTCTGACAGGAGAAAGGTTTTCATATGCATTTTACTAATTTACTTTAATCTCTGACACTTCTATTATAGAGAAAGGGCAGATAGCAATATTAAATTATTTCCTCTTAATTAAGCCCCTTTTAATGTGCACAAATTTCGTGCACCAGGCCACTAGTTCATTTATTAAAAAAAAAAAAAAAAAAAAAAAAGTCCCGCTGAGACTGGTTTGGCTCAGTGGATAAAGCGTTGGTTTGGGGACTGAAGGATCCCAGGTTCGATTCCGGTCGGGGGCATGTACCTTGCTTGCGGGCACATCTCCAGTGCGGGGCATGCAGGAGGCGGCTGATCCATGTCTCTCTCTCATCGATGTTTCTGACTTTCTATCCCTCTCCCTTCCTCTCTGTAAAAAATCAATAAAATACATTAAAAAAAAAAAAGAAGTCCCATCATTTCAGCATATGTATTGCTTTATGTTTTTTATTGTTTATTTTCCACAAGTAAAGGTCAGGAATTTTTATCTTTCTTTTAAATTTGTTTTACTGTTTCAGGACTGCTGCTCAGCTCACAGATGGGTGCCAGCCAATGGGCTGACCACAGCTTCGATTGTGTGAGCCTCTCCCACTGACACTCCCTCTGTACCCTGAAGCAGCTGTAGCAGCAGGCACAATGTGGCCGGGATGAGCAGGAGCAGCCCAGCACCCAGTCCGGGCTCAGGCTCCTCTCCGGCCACCTGCTGCTTCACGCACTACTTCCTGCTGTGCAGGACCAACATGGACAGTGGGCTGGAGCCCAGCAAACTGGAAAGTAAGCCCGGGCTGGGACTGTGCGGAGGTCCACTGATCTGTGCACCCGGCCTCTATTGTGAAATAACAGTTTTCAAGGACATTAGGTAATGAATGGGATAGTGATCCCTAAGAGATGAGAAACACATAAGAGGAGCCTTACAATGGCCTCAACTTATTGCCTTAAGAAATTTTACAAATCACAGCTCAGAGGAGGAGGACCCAAGTACAGCCCAGGAGGACCCTAAGTGGAGGAGAAAGAGCTGAGCCTGGATAGACATACAACCAGCCTTCTCAGTGCAGTATGGGACAATTAGCAAATTGTACAGGTAGTTACCATATTCTTTTGCCTTCCCAAAAATTCTTTCTCAGAAACACTCTGGCTTTTAGATACATTATGTTAACTCTGATTGCTTCAATATGTCTAATTTATCATTTGTGCTATCTATGTCTGATTCCACAAAATATTAAGCATTTAATATATTGTTTCATCCTTAGAATTGTTCCCATTGAGCAGATAAGTAACCAGGATCATTATGTAATGCACAGGTGGGTGTGTTATATGGTCTATTCACTCTCTGAAATGGACTAATACAGTGGTCGGCAAACTCATTAGTCAACAGAGCAGCAAACCACAGTGTGCGAGATGCAGTTTGCCAACCACTGGACTAATACATTCTACACAAGCAGAAGCTTGTAGGTGATGTGTAAAAGTCACCCTCGCATACATCATTACAATATTCTAGCAGTTTACTAACCTTGACCAGAATGAAGAGGAAAAATATTTCCCTGTTATTGTCACCTCCTGACTACCACTCCCTCTACTGGTCTCAGTGGATTACCTGGTGGTATAACCCAGACCCTCATGCCCTGAGGATCTAGTCACCATACCCTTCACAGGCTGGGGTAGTTTGCCATGTCCATTTATGGACAAGTGAGCAAAGAAATACCTAGGAAACTCAAGTGAATCATCTGAACTCCACTGAAATTCCTCCCTGCGTAATACATAAAGGTAGCCCTATCTCCTCTTAATGGAATCACATTATCAGCCAAGACCGTGATTTCTCTTCTTGCATGCAGATCCCTGGACATCAAAAGCTAAAAATGCCAAATCAGTAGGCATAGTTTATAATTCAGTGGAGTGCTTTTTGGGTAGTATGAAAAAAGATGCCTCTTTGAGGACATGAATTCTAATCATGGAAAGCCCAGTGTCAGAGATGGAAAGAAACATGATCCCGCTAATTATTTTACCCCTAGCGTGTTATATACACTGAGTGGCCAGATTATTATGACTACCTGACGTTTGTAGGCAAATTAGCCGTACACTGCATCATATGGGATATGGAAGCTGAAGGCCTGTTCGAACATTTTTGCTGTCTTCAGTTACCAAGATAAAACGTCTCCAATTCGCACAGGAACACAAGGACTGGACAGTCGAGCATTGGAAAAAAGTCATGTGGTCCGATGAATCATGTTTCCAGTTGCATCATGCAGATGGCAGAGTGAGAATTTCACGGAAACAGCATGAAAGTATGCACCCCACATGCATGAGTACAACCCTTCAAGCTGGTAGGGGCAGTGTTATGGTTTGGGGCATGTTTTCCTGGCATGATTTGGGCCCTTTAATTCGTGTGGAACATCTGAATAGCACAACATACCCAAGTATCATTGCTGATCAAGTCCATGCTACCATGTTGATGGTGTATCCCAATGGAGATGGCTTCTTCCAACAAGACAATGTGCCATGCTACGGTGCTTGTATTGTGCAGGAGTGGTTTCAAGAACATGAGGGAGACTTTACCTTGCTTAGGTGGCCCCCACAATCACCAGATCTCAATCCAATTGAGCGTTTGGGGTACGAAGTTAAAAGAGCCATCAGGCAGCTGGTTCCACAACCATCCAATCTCACAGAACTGGACAGTGCCATTCATCAGGCATGGGGTCAGATTCCTCGCATCACCTGTCACCATCTCCTAAAGTCAATGCCAATAAGAACAGCAGCAGTACTGAAGACAAAAGGTGGCCCAAGAACTGATGGGGTGATCATAATAATCTGGCCACTCAGTGTACATTCTATTAGCCTTTTTCATAACTCTCTGCAGGCCAGGCCCCTTGGATAATCACTCCCAGTTTGAGAGTCATTTTGATACTTGTGACACCATCTGACTTTGGCAATTAGGCATTGCCACTTTTTTTTTCAGGGTCTTATCGCCCATTAGTATCAGCATACTAAACTTTGTAATAGTTTCTACAGTGAGCAGTAGCCTAGTCAACGCTAAAGTTGTATGACCCTTGTCCCCTTCCCACCAACAATTCATGTCTTTATAGCCTTGTTAAATGGTTTGTCCTTAGGTCTTCCAGGTGAACATAATCCGATGATCTTCCAGCCAAAGATAATCTATCCATTTCAGCATGCCCATTTTCCTCATCCTTTTAATCCTCTCTACCATCTGCCACAGTAATGCAGGCATTTCAGCTTTGCTCAGAATTGGCCATAGCTTTTTCCATGTTCTGGAAGTTATTCATCATCTCGCAGGAGCCAGGGTGTTAAGTTCTGTAACCTAAGAACCCAATGTGGTGCTTTCAAAACTTTCCAACTTTGTTTTGACTCCTATTATCAACATCCTCGGATTCTAGTCTCAAGCATACTCCTCCTGGCTCCTCCCAGCACATGCTGACCAATTCTTAGGGCTCTTTTGGGGAATAGTTTTCTCCGCTAGCCCAGTTGAGCTTTGTTTAATTTAAATTCTAGTTACTTAACCCTAATTCTAGGTCTAGAAGCCTGAAAACAGGATAAGTCCTGAGGGAGCACATATTGCCTAGGCCAGTGGTCGGCAAACTATAGCTCGAGAACCGCGGTTTGCTGGTTTGCCACTCTGTTGACTAATGAGTTTGCCGACCACTGGCCTAGAGAAGGAGACTTCTGTTCAGCTTGGGAGTGGTATGGGGGCTGCTCGATGAGAGTGGGAGAGGAGTGAGCTGACTGCCAAGGCTCAGAAAGTTCAGAAGTCTGGGGAGTAAAATCTACAGCAGCATCCATCCAGATGTCTCTATCTCACTTGTCAGTGTCCTGGGTTTTCCCAAACAGTGCCCTGATCTTTGCATATTGACTTGCCTTGATTGGCAACTGTCTTTGAAGTTCATCCATTCTGCTAAATCCTGGGCTTGGTCTTCAGTTTTCTCAACCCTGCTGCTGTAAGAAATGAAAGCTTTTTCTGCAAGCACCCAGAGGCCCTCGGGCTCTCACACTTGGTTTCCATAGCCTATTACTGCCCTCAGCTGTTCATTATGTTTCTATAGAATAAGCCATCCAACCCTTTTATCCTCAAAACTAGTTTTCTCCGTACTTCTTAAATGCCAGTCAGTCCCTTAGTGTTTCTTTATATCACTCCATCCCAATTCATAAGTTGTAATAACTGGAATTTGTGCCAGCAACTGTCTGTTCTCTACCTCCACCATGAATGATGGGGTCTGGCTACATAATTTTGTGTCTACCACAATATTAATCTCTGTTACTTATTTCACATATTAGACCAAGAAAAATGAAGATTACACAAAAACATTAGAATACTTTCCAAGGTTTACAAAATTAAGAACAAAAAATTAAATAAAATATCAAAAATATGTAACTGTAATGCTAGATTTATTCAAAAAGAAATTAAATTTCCTGGGTAAAGCATCTGTGTAATACTATTTCTGATTCTGTGTCTGAAAAATGGCTTTATAGTCACCTTTATCAATACATTTAGGCATTAATAGATACCATTCAGGCTGTACATTGTGAAGAATCACTTGCTAAAGCACACATATCATGACTATGTAAGGTGACATGAAGATTTAATGAAAATTTAGTATAGAACATCTGACCTGTATCCTATGGACATACAAGGAAAAATACAATAAATCTATTTACCCATTTCATTTTACAAAATCAGACAGAATGTATTTATAAGCAATTTTTTCATAAAAACAGCAATTTCATTTCAAATATATTACCCTCCAATTATTCCTTTATCTCATATATGTATCTAATTGGCAAAACCTACCAGGTTACTGAAATCAGTAAAAATCCAATCCATGATGCTTAATTCATTATATCAATAAACATCTTCCATTTGAAAATCATTTTTTTATGCCATAAGTCTGCTTATCAGTTCCTATAAAAATGCTATGCCTACCTACCCCTTGCCCAGTAAGTGTGACTAGTCTTGTGCACAAGGCTAAGTGACAGTACTTCTTAACACCCACACATGATTCATCAAATACACACTTTCCTGTTCCTCTGAGACAAGGTCACCAATGGGCAAGCAGTTCCCCTAGTCCTCTTGTTCTTCATAGTGAGCATAGCCACTGGCATAGGTCCTTCCTAAATTTAGATTAGTAAACAATTCTGATGTCTCAACATCTGAA
>PVJN01045016.1:0-17073 GCA_004026805.1 Lasiurus borealis
TCCACTGCACATGGGAGCTGAAGGAGAAACACAATGGTAGTGAACTCAGGGAAGGGACAGACTGACCAAGTAGATTCACCTGTCAGGGTGCTTACCTGGAAGAGGGTAGGTAAGAGGGGGGATGGTAGAGAGCAAACTGGACTAATGGATTTGTTTTTTAGATTTTAGACTTGCACTTGTTTTTTAACAAGTTTAACTGCAAGATCCTGTAGACAAAGTTAGACATGTGAGCCAGTGTGCAGGAATTAAAGACCTGCACTTACTATGTGACTTGGGGCCATTTGTAACCTCACTGGACCCAGTTCTCATCTGCAAAACAAGGACAATCATCCTTGACTTGAATGGTTGTTGTAATGAGTAAATTAAAATGTAGAGCGCAGTGACTGGCTCCTATAGGATTTCAGGCTCTCTCAGGCTCTCGCTCTCTCTCTCTCTCTCTCTCTCTCTCTCTCTCTCTCTCTCTCTCTGAAGTCCACTTAAAAGTTGGAGGTGTAGAAGGAGTTGTGGTCTTCTGTCTCTTCCCTTAGGAGTTTAGTGGTCTCTCCCAAGTCACTAAACACTACACGTCCACTTCAGTTTCCTCAATCAAATGGAGGCATGGGTCCCTGCCGCCTCGTAAAGCCGGGGCTTTTAGATTTACTAAGAACAGAACAGTAGCAAACGCTCGCAAAAGTTAAAAGTGCCATTGACATTATAGGATTACTACCCATGCAATATAAAAAAGAACCTTGAGATGCTGACTAGCATTTCCTTAGAGTCAGGTTGAATCATGGATTTATTCTTAAAGCTGTAAAATCTTAGGGGAAGCCAAACACAGAGCCGCTGCATCTTGATCTCTAAAAGGATTAAAAATATTTTTAAAGGGTATGAAGTTCTCTAAGTGTAGTAAATGTCAATAATGTTACTTTCTGTCTCCTGACCTGGAAATTTAAAACCGGCATTGGCTTCAATCTACATGGAGTGTTAGGAGTGGGATTTGGCATGGTTACAAAGGAAAGACAATAAGGTTCAAATTCAAATACAGATGACCCTGAACAACACCAACTGTAAATCCTCTTATAACTTAAGTTGGCCCTTTGCAGGTTCTCAACCAACATCTGACCCTTGAACAAGGCAGATTTGAACTGCGCAAGTCAATTGAAAACACTGCAGTATAAGTAGATCCATGTAGTTCATACCCACATTTTTCAGGGGTTAACTGTATAACTTTTGGCTCCTCAAAACTTATATTGTCTCTTGGCATTCCTGGTGTCCATGGGAAATTGGTTCTAGGACCCCTACAGATACCAAAATCCATGGGAGTTCAGTCCCTTATAAAAAGGGTAGATTCATGCATACAGTCAGCACTCTGCATCCACAGAGTCCTTATCATGATGGATGGAAAACTGTATAAGTGTTTATTTTAAAAAATCCCATGTATAAGTGGACCCATGCAATTAAAACCTGTGTTATTCAAATGTTAATTGTATATGCAATGATCATTAGAAAGCACAAGTAGAGAGGCAAGCTATTTCCAAACTAAGCTGCTGCTAGGGATCCTTCTTGGTGATCTTTTTAGCTTTAACAGCAGGCCATGACTTTAAGAAAAGTCTTTATTCCACCATTCTTGCCCCAAACTAGTACCTTCATCAGAAAATAACAGTCAGTCTCTCTGATTTGACTGCAAGCTCCTTAGAAGAATAAGAACAGAGTCTCGAACATTCTCTTTCTCCAGCTCCAGGGTCAGCACCTGTCTCACCCTGAAAAGGTGGAATTGGGTAGACCTGGACTCCAACTGAGTGACATTCTAAGCAAGAGCCATTTACAAAGTGACTGAACTCTCTAAGCTGCAGTTTCCTCATCTGTGAAATGGAGACATTTCTGACTTGAAACTTTTGGGGAAAAGAAGGGTCTATAAAGTGGCTTTGTGACTAGTAACATCATAGAACAGTGGTCCTCAACCTTTCTCATGCCACGACCCTTTAATAAAGTTCCTCATATTGTGGTGACCTCCAACCATAAAATTATTTGCATTGTTATGAATTTTGCTACTGTTACGAATTGTAATGTAAATATCTTTGTTTTCCGATGGTCTTCGTCGACCCACATTATGGGAGTTCATATTACTGTCAAAAATAGAAATACACAGGATGTAAGAGCCCAGTGAGATCAGGGTGCAGACAGGGGTAGAGAATATGGACAAGCAATTTTGGTGAGGTTTTGTTTTTGTTTTTGTTTTTTAGGTTTTATAGCTAAAAACAGAGGGGGAAAAAGACCCAAGTGAATTTTCTCCCAATTTCACTAAAATAATATGCTTCAAGCCCAAGACCTTTTTCCTCCTGCCTACTGCCTGAAACTCATTTCTCCAACAGAGATATAAGCCACTATAAATCCCAGCAGGGGTCAATATGGCTGACACAATTTTGACTACAAGAGAGCACAGCTTAAACGGTGTCATTATTATCCCCAAGAGTTGCTCTCTGCTTTTTCTAGAGGATGAAAGAAAAAGGAATATTTTTAAACTTGGAAATATATAGTAGTTGAGAGTTTTTGAGGGACAGATCCAAGACCTTAGAAGCACAACGGCTGTTAAAGGAAAGTAAGACTAGACTTAAAGTGAATAATTTGTCTGCCTTTTTGGAAATCTCCTTATTGCTATCCTACCTCCAAACCTAGAGAGACAGTTTCTAAATAAAGCTGGTTCTGCCTCCAATGTCCTGTGACTGTGTAGTCCTCTATATTGGTCTCTACTGTCTACCCAATTTCATTTAGATGGGGCACTCACTCCCTCACTAAGTCTGCACCCTTTCTCCTAGTGAGGTGCAATATAGCAGCCCAATTCTGACACTGACTACTCAGACCTGGCTCAGACTTCATGAGTTACGAGCTCAGTTTCCAACAAGACAGCCCTCCCATCAGACAACAGCCATAAGTTCAGGGGTCCCAGAGCTCCCTTGATTCAATCATTCAGAATGACTAACAGACTTAAAGAATGTGTTATATGTATGATTAAAGTTTCATCATAAAACACACTACTCCCTGGGCCAGCTAAATGGAAAGATGCACAGGGCCTGGCCTGGGAAGGTCGTGACGTGAAGCGTTTGTGTCCTCCCCTGTGGAATCAGGATGCACCACACTGATGTTCACCAATCCGGAAGCTGAACTAAGCTTGAGTACCCAGTTTTCACTGGGGTTTCATTACTCAGTAGGCATCATTAATTGAATCATAGGCCATGTGGTTAAAGTCAGTCTCCAGCTGCCCTCCACTCCTGAAGGCTAGTCCAATGTCATTGACTCAGAGTCCCAATACTCCAGTCACATGGTTGGCCTTCCCAGCATGATCACCCACCGTCAGGAAATTCATTAGCATAAATTCAAGTGTGATCCAAAGGACCCACCATGAATAACAAAGACTTTACTTTCATTTGGGAAATTCCAAGGGTTTAGAAGCTCCATCCCAGAAATCCAGAATCAATCAAGTCTAGACATATACTGTATTATATAATAAGAGATCAGGTCCTAATATCTAAAACACTTGATATGGACACTCTAGACCCAATACTTGTTCATTTTTTGCCAACTTCAGCAAGCTGAACACTTCCTTTCTGACATATCAGTCTCTTCATCTTCTGACACCATCATGCTTTACTGACCTCCTTTCCACTACTTCTCATCACAAAAGATGCACCCTACCCTTCCTACTCTATCTCAGTTTCCCTAGACAAGTTGTGGAATCGTAAAATAAACTCAGGAACACAAGAATAAGACTAGAGGAGGACCATGGACAGAACCCACGGTAATATCTAAGAGTGAGAAGAGGAAGGGTAGACTAGTAAAGAACCTGATGAGGTAGGGGGATTCAGCTGCTGTGTGTGAACATGGAGGCCTAGGAAATAAGGTTTCAACATGCAAGGAAAGACCATGCAAAGTGTCAGCTACAACAGGGAGGTTGGGGAAGGTGATAGCTTAAAAGTTTCCATTGGATTCAGCCATAAAATAGTCATCAATAACCTTGCTGATAATAGTTTCAGTGGAGTGTTAAGGGCAGAAGCCAGGGTGCAGTGGGTAGAATAGAGAATGGAAAGTAAAGAAGCAGAGAGGCAGAATATGTTTCTTTCAAAAGAAAGGTGTGGCTGAAAGGTGCCAGAAGGTGCCTAAAAGGAATTGGATATTTAGGATGAAAGACTTGTCCTGGTAGGAAAAGGCCAAAAGGGAAGACACATGGTGACTCGCAGGGAAGAGAGCGGGAGCACTGATCAAGCCAGGCTGCTAAGAACTAGAAGAGAAGAGCTCCAGAGGACAAGTGGAGGAGTCAGCCCAGGTGGCGATGCTACTCTTCCATTATAACAGAAGTGAAAGAGGGAGGCATGGAGATAGTTATAACTATATTTTAGGTTAAGAGAGAGCTGGGATTGTTCGCATCTGTGACTTCTACTTTCTCTGTGAAGTAGGAAGCAATGCCATGTTTAACTTGTGAAAGTTAAACATTTGAGGAGAGAAGGGGAGTGAAGGAGGCATGAAAGAGCTACTCTAGAGAACTAGAGAGAGAACCAACTAAGGAGTGACAGAATGATTACAGGGTAGCAATAGAGAGCCAGTAGAGTCTCAGAACCATGAAGCTGCCATCAAATTAATCTGCAGAACTGTGTGGGTCTGTCTACAATCCTTAGCAAACTGGCAGAGAAGGATAATAGGTAATTAGATCCAGGATTAAGTTTTTACCAGCCAACTATGAAAGAAAACCAATGGAGCCATTCCATTGGCTAGACAGAGGTTGAAGTATCATGAGGCTGGAGAGGAAATGAAGAAGGGGCTTCTAGACATGAAGAATACAGAGATCAATGGTCTTAGAGTCTCTAATTTAAAATATAGAAATAGTATAAATTATTGAGTTACAAAAGTAGAAAGATAGGAAGTTATGATCATAAATTAGAATGTGACCTAGGAGATGACAAGGTCACGGTGGGGCCATGCATAGTGAAAGTGGATGTCACTGTACGTGAGATCAGAGAATGGGGAAGTCAAAGTGTTGTGGCGGCACCCCCATGAACACCGAACTAAACCAGAATGAGACTGGGGATTCAGATGCAGAGGAAGACTGTGCCACATGCTGATGTCTCAGTGAAAGGTGGAGGATGAGCAAGAGATTGTTATACAATATCCAAAAAATCGAGTGGAAATCACAAATCAGAAGCTTATGGGCTAAGTCAGACCAATAGCCAGATTTTATTTGGCTTGCTTGGGGTTTGTTATTTGTTTTATGATAAATTATTTCCTATCATTTACAAATTAGGAGAGTTCATATAAAAGTCTGTATTCTTTGGAAGGCTGCTCTTAAAAGCTATGAAGATCTGGCCGCATCGGTCTTCTCCCTCCACTGTGACCCCAGGAGCTGAGTCACATTTGTGGCCCTTTGGAGTATTATGTGGTTTCCAATTCACTGCAGACTGACAGGCTTGCTTTCATTCATTTAAGAAACCAGCCTTCCCTGTGGGCATTTCTTGGTGACTCTGAAGGGACGGACAATTCTGATTCATTTCGTAGAGTTGAGTGGAGAGCAGACATGGTGCCAATGCCACCTGCTGACCCTGAGGTATGAAAGAATGAGCAGCTCCTCTTGAGAAAGGAGAGGCAGTTTAGATTAAAAGGATGAAGGGACTAGTCAGTGAGAAGTCTGAGGTTATGAATGGATGTATTGAATGTAGACATTCCAGAGGACAGACATGAAAGTTTTGGCCAGAGCAGGGCGAAGAGAGAGGAAGCACATAGAAATAGCAAAGGACAGAAAAATGTAGCTGACAGAAAGGCCCCTAGGAAAATAAATATTTGAGATGTGAAGCACTGAATGTGAAACCTCCAAAATCTAACTAATTTTTCTTGAGAGTAGCCTGGTGATTGGGGTAGAGTCACTGACCTGGACTCTGGGCATTTAAGTCACCTTGGCAAAGATCCCAAAGATAGAAGAGGAACATCTAAGAATAACCCAATATGAAATCACTAGGAAGGAAATCAAGCTGATTTTCTTTTATATATACTATATTATTATTTATACACACACACACACACACACACACAATATATATATATATATATGGATGGCTCAGTACACAAAATTCGTGCACAGGATTGGTGGGGGGGATTTTTCCCTAAGCCCAGCCTGCACCTTCTCCAATCTGGGACCCCTCAAGGGATGTTCCACTGCCCCTTTAGGCCCAATCGGGATCCCTCTCACAATCCAGAACTGTTGGCTCCCAACTGCTCCCCTGCCTGCCTTCCTGATTGCCCCTAACTGCTTTTGCCTGTCAGCCTGATCAGCCCCTAACCACTCCACTCCCAGCCTGATTGATGCCTAACTGCTCCCCTGCCGGCCTTTTAGCCCCTAACTGCCCTCCCTTGCAGGCCTGGTCCCTCCCAAATACCCTCCCCTGATGGCCTGATCACCCCTAACTGCCCTCCCTTGCAGGCCTAGTCCCTCCCAACTACTGTCCCCTCATGGCCATCTTGTGGTAGCCATCTTGTGTCCACATAGGGGGCAGGATCTTTGACCACATGGGGCAGCCATCTTGTGTGTTGAAGTGATGGTCAATTTGCATAATACTCTTTTATTAGATAGGATAGAGGTCTGGTGCATGGATGGGGACCAGTTATTTTGCCCTGAAGAGTTCCCTTGGTGCATGGCATGACCTGGGGGAGGGGCCTGTAGTGGTTTTCAGGCCAGCCACGGTGACCCAAGCAGAGGCCCTGGCATCTGGGATTTATTTATCTTTTATAATTGAAACTTCGTAGCTTCAGTGGAGGCCTGGGCCCACCAGGGTGTGTGGAAAGCTTGGCTTCCTTCATTGCTGAGGAAACCCAAGCCTTCCTCCTGCTTGCCTAGTGGCCGTAGCCATCTTGGTTGGGGTTAATTTGCATACTTGCTCCTGATTGGCTTGTGGGTGTGCCTTGTAGACATAGCAGAGTGATTATTAATTTGCATATTAGTTTTTTATTAGATAGGGTATTTTTATTGATTTCTGAGAGAAAGGGAGAGGGAGAGGGAGAAATAGAAACATCCATGGTGAGAAAGAATCATTGATTAGCTGCCTCTAGTATGCCCCACTCTGGGGACTGAGCCTCCAACCTGAGCATGTGCCCTGACCAGGAATTGAACCATGACCTTTTGGTTCATAGGTTGATACTCAACACTGAGCCATACCAGACAAGCGAGACTGAATTTCTAATTCTCTTTTTCCTCTACTCTGTCCACAGAATCTGCACTCCAGCTGGCTCACACACCTATTATTAAAAGTGAATAAGGAACATCCCTTATAGCTGCATTGAGTCATTGGGGCAATAAAGGATTCTGACAGCCAAGGGAGAAAGAAGCAGAAAGGGCAGATGGCCCAAACTTGCTAAGTCTCTACAAAATTTTGCCATTGCTTGATTCAAGAAAATTCTTTCTTCTACCCCCTCTTCCCTCATCACATGGATTCCTGTTTCCATCCCAGTAAAACATTTAACAATAATTTCTGCCAAAATTACATGTCTTAAATGGACGTTTGTGAGCAGGCCAAGAAACCTGACAATCCCATTAAAGGGCCATTTTCAAATAAATTGTGTCTCAGGTTCAAAACACCCAAGTTGTAAATTTCAGACACAGCTCATCTGTATGGTGAAGAACACCTATTTATTAAACCAGATTTGAGAAAATGAGTTCCGTTTCAATTTGTCTTGTTCATAGATCCTATCAGTCAAGGCAGTGTGTGGCTTGCACCTTCTAACAATGAGTTTATCAAAACAAAGACCCTCGCTCTTTTTAAGCTTACTAAGACCTGCTTGCCCATCCCTTTCTGGACTCAGCCCAGCCTTCTCCTGAAGTGGCTTGGGAGGGGTCAGGACTCCACAGACACAGTGGCCCTGTTGGGCTTCACTGCAGACTGACCCCTAACTGCAGAGGTGATAGGCATGAATGGTGTGAACTCAAGCATCAGCATGAAGCTAATGCTCGTCAGTTGGTTCCTCATTCTACAACATTGTAAAGCATTCCATATTCTCTCTATGCCCTTCCTCTCTCCTAATATCTTGCTATTGAATCTTAAACAAACTCAAACAGATTTGTGATCTTGGTGTGGCTTTCCATTTAGATTTCTGATCATAGACTTTTTTCTCCTCTTTTACCTTTTTTCTGTTCTCTCCTTGTCAAAAAGAGCAATAAAAGCAATCAGTTAAGAACTCGCAGTTTCTCAACTTCAGTCTAAACAAGAAAATGTCTTATTAAAAAAGGGGGGGGTGGGCTAGGGAGGAAGAAGGAAGGTGATATTTAATTTTATTGGGGAGAACGAATCATTGCTGGAGAATGCCTGTGGCTAAATGAGACCATCAAACCAAGAGCAGAGCAGCGAACTGCGTGCACAAATATGAAGTAATATCTTTCTACTCTTAGGGAAGCTGACACTCAATTTCAGAAGCTTCAGGCAGGCAGCGCTGAGTTTGAAGAAATCACAGCCACCTTCTTGGAGCCATTTACAACTGCTTCTGCTCTCCGCAGTGAAAGCTTAAAAATGCAAATGAAATGGGGCCATTTAAAGAAAAATATTCCTGCTAACTGTACTCTGGGAAAGAAAAAAAACACGCCTATAGCTCAGAGGGCAATCTTAAAGTCAATGAAACCCCGCAGCGCTGGGTGATGCTTCATTCTGATGGATAATGTGTGCTCTGCTTCTCCCTCATGAGTTTAGAAGTATTTAAAGAAAAGGGTAAAATCACCCTGTTTAGGAGATTAATTTCCTTTCTGAAAAAATGTCTCTTTTTGCTGTCACTTCTGGTTTGATGGAGAGTAAAACCGAAGCTTATTCTAAATGTTCACTGCTGGAAATTACCAGTCCCGGGAGCTGGGGAAAAAACAAACCCTAAGAGGTCAAATTTTGCCCCATCTCTCCAGGCAAATTCATGCTTATATGATCCAGGAAGTCACTCTAAAGTGTTTCTTCAGGGATACAGATTCTAATAATATGTGTAACATTTATTGAACACTAATGCCAGGGACTGAGCACTTTACAATAATTATCTCATCTTCACCCCCTCTCCCCAGACAAACACACATAGTTGGCCCTATTACTCCACCCATTTTACAGGTGGGGCAACTGAGGTTAGGGAGATCAACTAACTTGCTCAAGGTTGCATGGCTGGAAAATGGCTTGGCTACAGTCAAGTTCAGGCTGTCAGCTCCAGAGCCCAAAGCCACACAATGTTGTGTGACCTCCAATGTCCCCTTAAGGCCAGTTCATATCAACTTAATCCATTAAGCTTCACCAAACTGTGCCATTGATATAATTTAGTATGTATTGCTTTGAACTTTCTTTCTTCAAAGATTGCATTTTGAATGCAAGTTCCTCAGTATTTGATGAGCAGGCACCAGAAACCTAGGACTGAGGGGCAAAATGGGGAGGGACAGCTGGCCAAAGGACACAAGGCACTGCCTACCCTTTGCTCGCTTATTATCCAATCAGAACTCTATCACTGAGTTGCCATGGGAACCACAGACAGCTGGGAAACTTCAACTGGACTGTGTTCAGCGACTCAAACCAGAATGGCCTGAGTACAGCAAGGTCCGGAAAACGAAATGGTGTCCTTTGGCATTGCAGGTGTCACTACATAACAAGTACTAACAACCCACTTTGGCAAGTGAGCGGTACAATGATGCTTCAGAGGAATTGTCTTATTTTGCCTGATTACTACAAACTCATTGTGGTCACTTTGTCATCCAAATAACCTTAATTGAAGCCATCAGGTTGTATCTGGGCCACATAGATAACCTACAGGAAAAGATTCCTGAGTTGGCTGGCTTTTGGCTTTTGAGCCTTCTATTGTAGTTGCCTTTCATTCTCTTCTTTTTTAAAGTATATTTTTTATTGATTTCAGAGAGAAAGGGAAAGAGAGAGAGAGAGATAGAAACATCAATTATGAGAGAGAATTATTAATCGGCTGCCTCCTGCACACCTCATACTGGGAATCAAACTGTGACCTCCGGGTTCATAGGCTGATGCTCAACCACTGAATCTGAGGAATATGCAGAGCAATGAGAACTCTTGTACACTGCTGGTGGCAATGTAAATTAATTCAATCATTAGGAGAGCAATTTGGCATTATCTTAACATTTGGAGAAAGTAAACAGTCTGGCTCAGTCGGTGGCATAGGATAAGCCCCTGTGTTCATGTTGAGTTACGGAAGTTCAGAAAGAATTGGCGTTGATCTCTTCTAATTCTGGAATTCTCTCTAGAATATGCCACTATGAGACTGTCCTGCCCCTGCTTCGATACCGACAGTTACGGGGCACTCAGTACTTCTCAGAGCCTTCCATTTCTTCTTTGTGTTTTTTAGGGTTGATTCCATTAGGAGCAATTGAGCCCCTAATTTGTTGTCTTTAACTGTAGTGAACAAAACATAACAAAAACGTGCCATCTCAACCCTGTTTAAGCGTGCAGCCCTGTGGCACTAAGTGCATTCACATTGTTCTGCATCATCACCACTACCCATCTCCAAAACGTACTCCTCATCCTCAACTGAAACTTCGCACCTGTTACACAATGGACCCCCATTTCCCACTTCTCTCACCCCTGGTGACCACCATTCTACTTCCTAGTTCTGTAAATTTGACTACCCAAGGTACCTCATGTAAGTAGAATATTTGTCCTTTTGTGAATGGCTTATTTCACTTTGCAGAATGTCCTCAAGGTTCATCCATGTTGTAGCATGTGTCAGAAATTCCTTCCTTTTTAAGGATGAATAATATCCCATTCATTGTATGTGTTCACCCAATGTTGTTTATCCATTGATGGACACTTGGGTTGCTTTTCTTTGGCTATTGTGAATAATGCTGCTATGAATGTGGAGGTAAGCCCATTTCTTTTTGACTATTAGTAAGTTTTTCCTTATCCTCAACTAAAATGTGTCTCTTTATGACTTCTGTAATTGATCTTCATTCTACTACCTTAAATTTTACAAGGAAACCTCAAACATTCGAAGATAACCTTGACATTTTATTTTCTTCTTCTTTAGCCCAGATATTACAAGATATTTTATTATATCAATTATTCCTTATATGATATGTTTCCCAAACCTCTTATCACCTTAACATGCTTCTCTGGTTATAGCCCAGAGTACATCAACTTGTATGGAAACTGCATCCCACTATTGTTTCATCTTCTGCTCATGGTCCAATAAAAAGCCCTTCACCTAGAAAAACCTCTCTCTTTCAATATTAACATGTACAAAATCAGGTCTCCTGGTTCTGTGGCTGAGCTATTGATATTTTGAGTTTCAATGCAGCAAACTAACATTTACATGCATGAAATCGCATCCTTTTGAATTGACCCAGACTTCTAGTCTACTGAGAGACACATGACTCTATGTCATACAAAGAAATTAAAAGTCATATTTCTTACTGTGTCCCTTCAAAGTATTGATGTATGTATTGAACAGAACATGGGTAAGTCCAAGGTAAATTCCACCAACCTCTCCTTCCAGATTATAACTCATATAACACTGTTTAAATACATAAATTCAACCAACCGTAATATGGCTTAAAACACCTATCATAGTCTTATCCACTAGGATATCATAAAGGACCTTGTCAAACATTTTGTGGAAATCAATGTATGCTAGGTTTTGGACCCTCAAAGTCATCATTTTCTAAGCATGCATCAAGCATGAGTTTAATGTACTGGTAAAGAGCTTTCCCAGATTCAATGTCAAGTTCCCTTCGAGGTGGCTTCTAACACTACTTTTTCTTTGTTTTGTTTATGTATGTGTTTTTCGAATCAGAAGAATCTTTTTTTCTATTTCCAATATTCTAAGAAGTTTTCAATTCTTCATGATTGCTGAAAACAAGAATGTTGAGATTTAATCTGCAAATGTCTCTAATACATGAAGATGTAACCACCTGAACTTGAAGGCTGTGATCTTACTCAAAATGATACAGATTAATATCTCACAGCATTCTTACTTCATATAGTCTAACCTCCCTTATTGGACTTCCCTATTCTTGATGAAGACTGAACTTACAGTCACATTGGGGTTCTACCTTCTTTCATCCATTCATTAGCATTACAATTTCCTCAAGCAACTGGCCTACCCATTCTTTCTAATTTCAATTTTCCTTCTTCTTTTTCCACATTTAAACCCTTTTTGTGATTTGGAAAATAAGATTTATTTGCAACCCTAACTGGTTTGGCTCAGTGGATAGAGTGTCAGCCTGCAGACTAAAAAGTCCCAGGTTCAGTTCCAGTCAAGGGCTTATAACTTAGTTGTGGGCACATCCCCTGTAGGAGGTGTGTAGGAGGCAGCTGATCGATGTTTCTCTGTCATCAGTGTTTCTAACTCTCTATCCTTTTCCCTTCCTTTCTGTAAAAAATCAATAAAATAATTTTTTAGAAAATAGTAATTTGTAGTGCTTAGTGGAAGAAGGAAAAAGCAAATACCTAGGTACCAAGACATACATGAAGTTTTTGGTACCCTTACTCTATATTAGAGAAGGTCTCTTTGCATTGGATGTGCAACTACTATTAAAATGGGCATATAGAAACAACAGAAACTTGATTCTATTAAAGACAGGCATATAAATCAGCATCATTAATTGCCCTTTTATTGACGTGGGGAATATCAGGCCTTAGTATCTTCATAACTCAAATAATGAGTTGGACTCAATCTTCTAAACAGGGTCACACTTGTCACTTTGAAGAGGAGAATTCTCTGTTGTATGGAGCTACGTCACACAATATAGCATGTAAGCATGCAGAATGCTTAGCATCAGGATTCCAGGGCACTAAATCCACTTGTGCCCATTAGTCATTGCCATTTGACAACCCAAGTGCCCCTGATTGAGACCCACTGACAGATGATCTTTAATGTTCCTTTCAGCTCTGAATTCCTAAGTCTATAATTCTTTGCAGACAGAAACTTGGGAGGGTTGATTTTTAGTATTATTTGTTTGAAACTTTGGAGTTTTAAATTTTATTAATAACTTTAAGTTAAAATTTAGTCAATAACATTACATTATTGAAAATCATTTTCTGGATGAAATAAAGGTAGTCTGTTCCATTTCAGCAGACATGCAACATTTTTATCCAATATTTTAAAAATTAGCAGGAGTAACTAATTACAAATCTAGATTTTCAGAAAAGCTATTACACAATTAATCACTTAAGTCAATTGGATGAAGAGCCTAAATAAGTAAAAATGTTGACAAACTCTTATCACGGTATCACAATTTAAAAAAAAACGATCTAAGTCTATGTCTTTTTCCTTTGTTTTAAAGGAGTAAAAGCCTAACAAGTTTCTTCAACCCTACTGTACCTTGAAATTCTCCTGCAGATAAAAAGAATCCCCCCAAATCCAGGAGAATTATCTTCTTGCCTAGAACTGAATATGTGCCTTGTCTCAGAGCAAATAATTTAGTCAATCAACACTGTGCCTTCCAAGAAGGCTTATTTTTTCATCCTTTCCCTTTACAATACTTTCCTGCCCGCTCTCCCAACTCCTACCTCCCCACACACAACAACCCCTTTCTTTACTCCCATCACCACCACCAACCACCAGGAGACACAAAGCCATGGACCCGTTGGCTTCCCTCGAGTAGAAATTAGCAATGCAGGGGTCCCTGCAACCAACATGTGCAGAAAGCAGTTTCCTCTCACAGCAGAAGGCCACACTCCTGCAAAAATATCTGGGTCTTCCAAGGCCTTTGAGCTAGTCCAGACAGAGTGAAAGGATTATAAAAGTGAAGGCGCCATTTTTTTAAATTATCATTCATAGTGGGGTAAAAATGGGGAAGGAGTACTTTTAAAACAATGCATTCGTCAGGCTTCCTTCCCTTTCTCACCAGTTCCAGGATCTAGCATCAGCAAAACATGTTATGTCCTGCTTTGGTGTGAAGACAGAGAGAGATTAGAATTCAAACACTTTGCACAGGGTAGAGGAGCTTTAAGACTTCTTTCTGGCCTCTCTTGTTGCTATCTCATTCCTTCCTGATTTGGGGGAAGGGGAAAAACTACAAAGGATTTGGAAGCTGCATAGAAAAGGGTGAAGGGACAAATATGCAAGATGCTGATATGTACATAGCTATCCCGCAGACATAGGAAGATGAGCCCAAACCTCAACTGCTGTTTTTTTGCTAATTATTGGGCAGAGAGAGCCAGCCCTGGGGCAGCTATTCTCCCAGAAAATGGATTCAGGTCTGCTGCTTGGATTGGAAACTGGCTTTGCACAAAGGTTTTTAATCCCTGTAGCTTCTTCAGCCACACACAGAAGAAACGAAACTAGCTGGTCTTTAGGACAGAGCCAGTGAAAATGAGTTTATGCTGTAGCTGTTCGGATCTAGGTTAGATAAAGTTACTGTCAATGGTCCTGCAACAAAGCAATGTTATGAAACATCTCATCCCGAGGTCTGTCTATCTGTACTTTCTCTCCTCTCTCCTGTGTCTCGCCTAGACTTTTCAGAGGCAGTAGCTGGTAATCACTTCATTTGTCTTCCCTTCCTTTCTCATTTCTTAATTTAGCAAACATTTCTTTGGCATCTACTGTGTCAGTCTCTGTTCTTGGAACTAATTTGTATCTGTGGTCTGTACTAGTGCAGCAGCAATGGGGATGTACAAAGATGGTTGGAGTCAGGCCTGTTCAAGTTCTGAAGACCAATAGGATGCAGAGAGTAAGAGAAGAAAGGAATCTGGGGTGAGTCTGACATTTCTGGCATGAACAACTGGGTGAAAGTTGAAAAGGAACACAGTCATGTTTGAGGAAGCAAGTTGGGGGAAATTCTGATTAATTTCTTTTCAGACAGGTTTAGTTTGAACTGCATGTAGGATATCCAAATGGAGATGTTCAAGAGAAAATTGGACAATTGGGTCCTATGCTTAGAACAACGATCTGGGCTAAAGACACGAATGTGGGAGGCACTGTGTTCAGGCAATTTGTTAATGGGGAAAAAAAGGAAGGGTTGGAGGAGATGTGTGTCTCTTTCCCAGCCCTCAAAGAAACAAGACGATCCAAATGAAAACCCCACAGTGCTCTGGGAATCGATCACTAGCCTAGATTTCAAAGAAAGATGCTGAATTATTGAGGAAAATCCCATGCAGTCTTGGTTAGCCGAGAAGTCCAGCATCTCTTCAGTATCAGGCACACAGCTTGGGCATATCCAGCTGCACAAAACCTACCCTTCTGCCGGGCCTGATCAGTGATGGCAAAATCTTTCCAATATCATGGAGCTCGGCTGAACAGCACTGCCAAACCAGCTTCCTCAGAATGACTTCCCAGTTTGGGAATTTAGCTGAAGAATCAATACTCAAATAAATAAATAAATAAATAAATAAATAAATAAATAAATAAATAAATAAATAAATTTTTGTTAATCCTCACCGAAGATATTTTCCATTGATTAAAAAAAAAAAAAAACACTACCCTACACATTTCCCTAACCCTAACAGTAAGCCCTAATTCTAGCCCAAACCCTAAGTCCTAAACCCTAACTCTAACCTAACAACGATGAGAGAGAATCATTCATTAGCTGCCTCCCACATGCCTCCTACTGGGGATCAAGCCCACAACCCTGGCATGTGCCCTTGATAAGAATTGAATCTGGACTCTTCAGTCCATAGGCCAATGCTCTAATCCACTGAGCCAAACCAACCCAGTAGGGCTCCATTGATTTTTAGCGAGAGTGGAAGGCAGAGGGAGAGACAAAGAGAGAAACATCGACACCAATTGGCTGCCTCCCGCACATGCCCCAACCAGGGCTGAGGATGGAGCCTGCAACTGAGGCATATGTCCTTGACTTGAATCGAATCCAGGACCCTTTAGTCCATAGGCTGATGCTCTATCCACTGAGCCAAACCAGTTAGAGCAAATCAATACTTAAAAAAAAATGTTTTTAAGGAAAGTTCCCCTGGCTCCATCCCAAGAGTATTAACATCTTCCCAATCTTTCTTGAACTTGCCTGTGCTCATGTGGCAACATCGCAATAAGCAAAGAGTCTCTCCAAGTCTAGCACAGAGTTCCCCAAAGAGCATTGTTTTTCTAAAGGCACAAAGCTCTGTGGTGCCTTCTAAATGAAGGCCACTGCTAGGCAAGGTGGGATGAAATGGTGGGGGCTGAGCAGAGGGAAGGAAAGGGAGAAGAGTGGGGTGACCATGCACAACCAGTGGCTGCCGCTGAGTTAAGAACCTACCCCTCCTCCAAGGGCTTCGAGGGCAAACCCAGCGCACCCCTTTGCAGCTCAACTTTGTTTATTCTTGGCCGAGGAAGACCTCAGGTTTTCAAAAAGGAAAGAGGAAATGAGAAGCCAGGAGAAATCCTAAAGGCCTTATTGCTAAATGACACTTAAATTCTTCTGTCAACATAAAAGCATCAGGAGCACACAAATTTCCCATCCCCACCCACAGCACAAACATGCTTTTTGTTACCAGGAAGAGATTTTAGAGACGTGGCCATTGGGACATTAACAAAGACAGAGAAAAATGGCGAGTTGACTCAAGACCCAATCTTACCCCAACTTGTGCCAAGTTTAAAAAATAAAAAATCACAGCAAAAAAAGGGCTGCTGGGCTTTCCTGAGGACAGGGGCTTAATGAGCAAATCATGTGTTCTTCTCTTTCCTTTTCCTTGAATTTTGCATTTTAATAAGTTTCTTATTTTATTTTAGAATACTTTTAGGTATGCTTTACTGTCTTTCTAATTTCCCACAATACTATTTAAACAACAACAACAAACTAAACATTTCGTTCATTAAGTCCTGATGAAGGTTTCTAAAGAACTATCAAGCCCAACTGGCGTGGCTCAGTGGTGAGTGTCAACCCACAAACAAAGAGGTTACTGGTTCCATTCCCGGTTGCAGGCTCCATCCTCAATGGGGGGACAGGAGGCATCAATATTTCTCTCTCTCTCTCCTTCTCCTTCTCTCTCTCTCTAAAAATAAATAAAAGATTTTTAAAAATCCCAAAAAAAAGAATGAGAAAAGAGAGTGGGAGGGGGAGAGAGGGGAGGGGGATTGGGGAGAGGGGAGAGGGAAGATGGGAGGAGGAGGGAGCAGGAGAGGGAGAGGGAGAAGGAAAGGGAGAGTAAAGTA
>PVJN01045017.1:0-17101 GCA_004026805.1 Lasiurus borealis
TATTTTTATATGTGGTATCATTTGCTACTGCTTTTCTTAAGTTTTAAAAATTAGGATAGTAATAACTTTGAATATGACACTAGTAAACATTAAGATTTTACAATATTATTTTTACATGAGCTAGTTTAGTCCTTACAATCATAAAGGTTCAACAAGTCTGTCATCAAATTACATAAAAGTAAACTAAGACTCAAAATGGTTAACCATCTATACAAAGACCAAAATTTGAAAAGATGAATTGAAATGAATAATCTCTAAAGCTCTATGAGTCCCAACATTTTATGACTATTCTGTTTCAAGCTTTTTGTCTCAGAACCAGAAATGGCATATCAGAGAAGAATTTTTCTTACACTGGAAATACTCACTTTGTGACATTTCACTTAAATAAATTTGCATCTGGACCAAGAGACACCTTCTTGATATCATTGCCTTCCTTATCATCTATTAAAAACAAATAAACAAAATTTTTGATTCTGACTTCTAATTAGAGGTCCAGTTCATGAAATTCATTGCATGGGAGGGGGATGTCCTTCAGCCAGCCTGCTCCCTCTCCAATCTGGGAGCCCTTGAGGACTGCTGCTTCCAAACTGCTCACCTTCCTGCCTTCCTGATTGCCCCTAACCGCTTCTGCCTGCCAGCCTGATCACCCTCTAACCACTCCCCTGCCAGCCTGATTGATGCCTAACTGCTCCCCTGACAGCTTGTTTGCCCCTAACTGCCCTCCCCTGCAAGCCTGGTCACACCTAAATGCCCTCTCCTGCAGATCTGGTCACCCCCAACTGCCCTCCCTTGCAGACCTGGTCCCTGCCAAATGCCCTCCCCTGCTGGCCATCTTGTGGTGTTCATCTTATGTCAACATGAGGCAGGACCTTTTGACCACATGGGGGCAGTCATTTTGTGTATTGAAGTGATGGTCAATCTGCACATTACTCTTTTTTTTAGATAGGATAAGAGGCCTGGTATACAAGTTGGAGCCAGCTGGTTTGCCCTGAAGGGTGTCCTGGATAAGGGTGGGTATTCCCTTGGGATGTGGGGTGGCCTGGGCCAGGGGCCTGTCGTGGTTTGCAGGCTGGCCATCACCCCCAGCAACCCAAGCAGAGGCCCTGGTATCTGGGCTTTATTTATCTTCTACAATTGAAACTTGGTAGCCTGGTACAGAGCCAAGCCTGCTTACTTCATGGCAGCAGCCACTGAAATTTTGTTGCCTTAAGCAGAGGCATGGGGTGGCCAGGGTGTGGAGAAAGCTTGGCTTCCTCCTTTGCCAGGGGCAACCCAAGCCTCTCTCTTGCTCTCTCTGTGGCTGTAGCCATCTTGATTGGGTTAATTTGCACACTTGCTCCTGATTGGCTGGTTAGTGTGGCTTGTGGGTGTAGCGGAGGTACAGACAATTAACATATTACTCTTCTATTAGATAGGATGGTCATATACTTTAAAAGAACTAAGCTTAATTCTCAGCAATTAAACACTAATAAATTATAGGCAGTATTGCAACAGTAAAGCACACTTTGCCTTATGCTTTGAAACATAAGATACATTTTTTTCTTTTAATATAATTTATTAATTTTTTACAGAGAAGAAGGAAGAGGAGTAGAAAGTTAGAAACATTGATGAGAGAGAATCATCAATCAGCTGCCTCCTGCACACCTCCTACTGGGGATGTGCCCTCAACCAAGGTGCATGCCCTGGGACCTTTCAGTCTGCAGGCCAACGCTCTATCCACTGAGCCAAACCAGTGAGGGCCATAAGACACATTCTTAACTGTAAAATTGTTAACATATTAGTCTCAAAATTATTTAACAACTCATCTCAGTTTAAGACAAAGTCTTAATCAGAACTATATAGTTGTAACTATAAAAATCTGAAACATTTCCTCATCCTAATCATTTTTCTTTTTACCAAATGAATGGAAGAAGATAAATTATTAAGTCCTCTTTTTCACACCTTGATAATGTAGACAAAAGTATTCTTTATTTTTTAAAAAACATTTAGCCCTATAGTTTTATATTAAGAAATAACACTTTGCCCTGGCTAGGTAGGTCAGTTGGTTAAAATGCAGGTTGCAGGTTTGATATCCAGTCAGGGCACATTCAAGAAGCAACCAATGAATGCATATATAAGTGGAATAACAGATCAATGTTTCTCTCTTCTTTCTCTCTCTCTCTTTCTCTCTCTCTCTCCTCTTTATCCTCTCTCTCAAATCAATTAAATTTTTTTTAAAGAAGTAACAATTCTACTTTATTCTTGTTCAGATAATATCTATTCATTTTCTATGACCTATGAATTGTCATCACAATTAAACTTTACATTAATTTGGAAGCATCAATAATTTTAACTATAATTTTTTTCAATGAACATAAATTTCATCTGTATAGCACTATATAATTTAGCATATTTTCCATAGAGGCTATTAAATAACCTTTTTGGTAGGTTTATCATCTTAACTAGAGGCAAGTGCATGAAAATTCATGCACTAGAGGGGGATGGTCCATCAGCCCAGCTTGCCCCATTTTCATAGGATGGGAGCCCTCAGGGGCAGGAGGCAACCCAGCAATCAGGGGAAGGCAATGTCCCCATCACACCTCTTCTGCTGCCACCACCAGTAGCACAAGCCTTAGCCAGCCCTGGTTATCTGAGTCTTGGGTGCCCCTGGGCAACCAAGATTTGAGGCTTGCCTGCACCTCGAGCCAGCCCTAGGCAGCTGGGCAGCTGCTAACTGAGGCTTGCCTGTGCCTCTGGTGTTGGCTGGGCAGCTGACATCCAAGGCTTGCCTGCACCTTGGGCTGGCCCTGGGTGGCTGGGAGGCTGAGAGGACTGGGGGACTCCAGAGGCAGGCCAGATCCACCTGGGGGCAGGCCCAGCTGTGCCGCACACCTTCTGCCCCAGCGGGACAGAGGTAACTAGGTGCCACCATCTTGTGGCTGTGGGCACCACCATCTTTGAGGGTATGGCAGCAATTAGCATATTCCCTCCTTATTGGCTGTGGGTACCACCATCTTTGGAAGGGTGTGGTGGTTAATTAGCATATTCTCTCTTTATTAGATAGGATATTCTTGATAGGAAACTGAGGTTGTAACCAGGAAAATTATATGCATATGTGCTTAATCCATGGACAATAGTGTGGTGAAGGCCTGAGAGGGATGTGCATGGTGTGAAGGGGGTCAATGGGGAAAAAAATCAAAGGGGACATCTATAATACTTTCAACAATAAATATAATTTTTTAAAAAAGAAAGGAAATAGGCTGAAAGAAGATAATTTGTCTGAAAGTATTTGAATCTTAAAGTTAAATTTAAGTTCCTAGTACCAATTCCAATGCTTTCCCAACATAGTATACAGCAATCAGATAAGTATATGACACCATTATAAAAAATAATCAACCCCCAAAGAGGTCTAAGATTCTTTGTACCATCATATAATCATTTGTCCTTGTAAAAACAAATGAGATTAACCAATTATAAACTTTACTTGCAGGAAAGGTAAAAAGGTCATTGTACCCTGTCCTACAACATTCATTATATTTTTTACCTTAAGAGAAAAGACCTTCTCCAAATTCCCTGTTTAAAATTTTCTTATTGTTCTTTTTCATGCTTGATATATTTCAGCTTTAACCACAGAATAAAAGGAGTTAAGGGGTCAAAAAATCCAATAATTCAAACACAACTTAGAAAAAAACTGCTAATTAATAAATATGGTTTACACAAAGCATTGAAAACAACTGCTATAGAAGTTTTACAAGTTGAAATTCTGATGGATTATGAAAAAAGAAAATTCAAAATTTCACTTTAAATTAAATAAATAAATTGGAATAAAGTAAAAGCTTCTGGCCTTATATCCTAATTCATCATTTTTTTTCTAGTTATTTTATTGAAGCAATGAAATATTTATTTATCCATTCTCCCAAGTCACCCATACAGCTCAGCCCATCTTCATCTCTCTTTTCATCTCAAACATTCTAGAATTTACCTATTCCATCTTCACATTTTAAACCAATCAATTTCAATCACTTTTGTGTAAACTTAGTTATGAAAGATTTCACAGGTTTCATAGAATTGGCTTTCTAGTGCTCTAAAACACACTACTAGAATTTATATTTCAAGTATACTTTTTATACCATTTGATTGTTTGCTGTTTTGTTTTCTGCTCTATATAATAAGTACTGCTCTTTCCCAATGAACTCTGACCCCAATGCAGTCTCTATCTTGTTTTCCTCTACCAAATATGACCATTTGTTTCACTTTTATTTATTTATTTTTTGGCTTTCTTTCTTAAGTAAGTTCTCTCATGTGGATATACTCTAAGTAGCCCTTCTAAATAATTGCTTTTCTCTCTACAAACCCCTCATGACAGGGTTCTATTTGCTAACATGCGTAACTTCCTAAACACATCAGGAATTATTAAATAGTATAATTCTACTTTTATAAAGTAAAAATATATAAGCAAAAATGTAAAACAAAGATAGTTTAACAATTTGAAGAATTTATACTTATAAATTTAATGCTTAATTTAAATGTTATATAAAGTGCTAAATTATCCTAATTACCCAACATTTTCCTCATTGATGTTTTTAATAAAAAAAATTATTATAATTTATCTTTTTAATACTTCTGGTCCAAAAAGGCAGTGTACGAAGACCTTTAATTCATCTCTACCAATGAACACATCGAATTTATACCTACAGACAGCACAATTTCTTCTGAGGAAGAACTGAGGGCTGACTGGAGAGCTTCTGCACAACAAATGAGAGAGTTAAAAACAGGTAGAAGAGACTAAGACATTGTGGTACTATGGGAACCAAACCCCCAATACATCTCCCTACAGTAGGAAGGGATCACTGAAAGACTTGTGAGGAAACTAACCTGCCCTGGTCATAGCCAAGAAATAGTGGTTTAAAGGGCTCCTAAACTATAGGGGAAAAAGTCCATTTACTAACCCTACATCACCTGTCAAGAGGGAGGGGAGCAATGGGAACTCTCTCTGGTATTCTTTGTTGCACTCCCCTTCCACCTTGATCACATGGGCAGGGGTACAATCTGGCTCTAACCAGATGGCCAAAGACATCTCAGTGAACCTGGTCTTCAGGCCCACACTACCTCCAGAGCTTGTCTCCAGGGATCCCTGTTGATCGCACCCTCTCCAACTACAGCTCCAGACACTGGTGCAGCTTATTCTTGGGACTCCCCATAACTTGTTCAGGCCACTTTTCAGCCAGACTGCCAAAGTAGCTCTGAGGCAGCTTCCCTCCAGAACACCCTACAGTTTCACAGGTGAATTCTACCAAGCATTCCAAGAAAAATTAATACCTATCCTTCCCAAACCATTCCAAAAAACTGAAGGGGAGGAAATGCTTCCAAGCTCATTCTATGAGGCCAAAATTACTTTGATACCAAAATCAGTCAGAGACACTACAAAAAAAATAAAAATAAAAATAAATTTCAGGCCAATATCCCTGACAAAAATTGATGTAAAAATCCTCAACAAAATATTAACAAACTAAATTTAGCAATATATTTTTAAAAATCACACACCATGATCAAGTGAGATTTATTTGAGGGATGCAAGATGGGTTCAGTATCTGAAAATCAATCAATGTTATGTACCACAGAAAATAAAGGCTAAAATCATATGATCATCTCAATAAATACAAAAAGATCTGACAAAATTCAATATCCATTTATAATAAAGTCTCAAAATATGAGTATAGAAAAACGTACCTCAAAACAATAAAGGCCTTATATAACAAACCCACAGCTAACATTATACTCAATGGTGAAAAGATGAAAGCTTTTTCTCTCAGATTAGGAACAAGATAAGAATGTCCACTCTCACCACTCATATTGAACATAGTATTGGAAGTCCTAGCCATAGTAATCAGATAAGAAAATGTAATAAAAGGTATCCAAAATGGAAAAGAAAAAGTAAAACTTTTACTATTTGAGGATGACACATTATAGATTCCACATACAAAAATTGAAAATACTAATAAATTTAGTAAAGTTTAGGGATACAAAATTAATATTCAGAAATATGTTGTGCTTCTATTCTCAATTAGACTGTCAGAAGAAAAATTTTTTAAACCCATTTACAATTACATAATAAATAAATAAATAAATAAATAAATAAATAAATAAAATAACTAGAAATAAATTTAAGCAAGGAGGTAAAAGAACTGTACTCTGTAATCTTTAGAACACTGATTAAAGAAATTGAAGACTATACAAGTAAATGGAAGAATATATCATGTTCATAGACTGGAAGAATTAATATAATTTTAATGCCCATGCTACCCAAAGCTGTCTACTGATTCAATGAAATCCCTATAAAATACAGACAGCATTTTTCACAGAACTAAAACAAATAATCCTGAAATTTATATGGAACCACAGAAGACCCTAATTTGCCATAATGATCTTGGGAAAGAAAAATAAAGTTGTAGGTATAATGTTCCTTTATTTCAAACTATACCACAACACTATAGTAATTAAAGCAGTAAGGTACTGACACAAAAAGAGACACAGAGATCAATGAAACACACTACAGAGCTAGAACTCATGCTTATATGGCCAATTAATCTATAACTAAGGAGATAAGAATATACAATGAGAAAATGGCAGTCACTTCAATAAACGGTTTTGGGAAACTGGACAAATACATGCACAAAAACAAAAAACAAACAAACTACACCACCTTCTTACACCACATGCAAAAATAAACTCAAAATGAATCAAAAACTTAAATTTAAGACCTGAAACCAAAAGACTGCAACAAGAAAATATAGACAGTAAACTCTTTGACATCAATCTTAGCAATATTTTTTTATCCTATACTAAGGATATGTTTTTATTGATTTTAGAGAGAGAAAGGAAGGGGGAGAGAGAGAGGGAGAGAGAGAAAATTGATGTGAGAGAAAAACATCAATTGACTGCCTTCTGTATGTGCCCAAATAGGTATCAAATCCACATTCTAGATGTATGCCTTGATCACGGATTGAACCTGTAAACTTTTGGTGTATGGGACAATGCTCTAACCAACTGACCCACACCATCCAGGTCTTAGCAATATTTTTTGCAGCTATGTCTTTTCAGGAAAAGTCAACAAAAGCAAAAATAAACCGAGACTATATCAAATTAAAAACTTTTGCACATAAAAGAAAACCATTACCAAATAAAAAAGAAAACCTACTGAATGGAATAAATATTAGCAAATGATATATATGATGAGGTGTTAACATCCAAAATATACATTGAACTAATACGAATCAACATAAAAAAAACAAGTAATCCAATTTTTAAATTGAACATTTCTCCAAAGAAGACATACAGATAGATGGCCAATAGACATAAGAAAAGGTGCTCAACATTACTAATCATCAGGGAAATTAAAATCAAAACCACAATGAGATAGCACTTCACTCCTGTCAGAAGCATATATAATAAAAGCCTAATATGCTAAGTATTTGGCCATCCACTCAACCAATCAAAGTGTAATATGGCAATGATATGCTAAGACCACTCAACCACTTGCTATGATGAGCACTGACCACCAGGGGGCAGATGCTCCGAACAGTAAGTTAGCTTGCTGCTGGGGTCCAGCCAATCAGGACTGAGTGAGATGAGCTGGACATGCCAAGCCCTATAATTAGTCTCTCCCTGGCTGGCCAAACTTTTGCATCCCTCCTTGGCCTCAATCGTGCACTGGTGAGATCCCTCAGCCTGGCCTGTGCCCTCTTTTAATCCAGGATCCCTTGGGATGTTGGAGAGCCAGTTTCAGCCTGAGCCTGCAGGCTAGGCCGAAGGACCCCACTGGTGCAAAAATTCGTGCACTGGGCCTCTAGTAGCTATTATTTAAAAAAGATAACAAATAACAAGTGTTGGCAATGATATAAAGAGACCACATGTACACTGTCAGTGGAATTATAAGATGGGCAGCTATTTGAGGCACTTCTGACAACATTCAAAAGATATATGCACCCCTGTTATTCACTGAAGCACTGTTTAAAATAGCCAAGATATAGAAGAAACTTAGGTGTCCACTGATAGATGAACCAATAAAGAAGATGTGGGTATCCTATCCTATATAATTAAAGGGTAACATGCAAATAGACCAAATGGCAGAACAGCCAATCAAAGACTGTCAAATTATAGTGGGAAGGTTGAGGAGTGTTGGGGAGGTAGGGAAAGAGATCAACCAAAGGACTTGTATGCATGCATATAAGCACAGCCAATGGACACAAGTCATTGGGATGAGGGCATGCAATAGGCGGTGGGAGAGGCCTGGGGAAGGTCAAGGGGTGAAAAAAGGAGATATATGTACTACTATATGTAATACTTTAAACAATAAAAAAAAATGGACACATAAAAAAAAGCGTTATATGATAATGATATGCTAAAGCTGCTGAACTGCTCACTATGACATGCATTGACCACCAGGGGGCAGACAGTCAACTGGTCAACCAGTCACTATGATGTGCACTGACCACCAGGGTTTAGATGCTCCAACCAGTAGGTTAGCTTGCTGCTGGGGTCCTGCCAATCAGGATTGCGTGAGATGGGCTGGACTCATCTTTGGTCCCTACCCGGTCCGTTAGTGCACCAGTGGGATCCCTCAGCCTGGCCTTCCCCCTCTTGCAATCTAGTACCCCTCGGAGGATGTCAGAGAGCAGTTTCAGCCTGATCCCGCAGGCCACTCCCCCTTGGGAGGGTGCCAGACACAGGGCTGATGGCTGGTAAACACTACTGCAGCAGCACAAGCCTCTCCTGATCGGAACTGATTGGGATTAGCGGGAGTAGCAGGTAGTTGCTGCAGATGGCATTGGACTGTGGGTTTCGGCCCAATCCCGCACGCCACCCAGAGGGAGGCCATCCATGCACTAATTCATACACTGGGCCTATAGATATAGATATAGATATAGATATAGATATAGATATAGATATAGATATAGATATAGATATAGATATAGACATAGACATAGACATAGACATTATGTAGATATATATGGAATATTACTCGGATATCGAAAGAATGAAATCTTGCAATTTGCAACAACATGGATGAACTTAGAGAGTATTATGTTAAATGAAATAAGTTGGATTAAGAAATACAAATTCTGCCGAAACCGGTTTGGCTCAGTGGATAGAGCGTCGGCCTGCAGACTGAAGTGTTCCAGGTTCAATTTTGGTCAAGGGCACGTACATTGGTTGTGGGCACATCCTCAGTAGGGGGCGTGCAGGAGGCAGCTAATCGATGTCTCTCTCTCATCAATGTTTCTAACTTTCTATCCCTCTCCCTTCCTCTCTATGACAAATCAATAAAATATATTTTAAAAGAAGAAAGAAATACAAATTCTGTCTTATTTCACTTACATGTGTAATCTAAAAGAATGAAATGCAGCCAACTTATCCAACTTAATAAAAGAAAGATAAACGATCCAATAAAAAAAATGAGCAACGGACCTAAACAGAACTTTTTCGAAAGACGACAGAAGGAAGGCCAAGAGACACATGAAAACATGTTCAAAGTCATTAGTCATCCAAGAGATGCAAATTAAAACGACAATGCAATACCATCTTACACCAGTCAGAATGGCAATCATCAACAAATCAACAAATGACAAGTGTTGGCGAGGATGCAGAGAAAATGGAACCCTTGTGCACTGTTGGTGGGAATGCAGACTGGTGCAGCCACTGTGGAGAACAGTATGGAGTTTCCTCAAAAAACTAAAAATGGATCTCCCATTTGACCCTGTAATCCCACTCTTAGGAATTTATCCTAAGAAATCACAAACACCAATCAGAAAGGATTTATGCACCCCTATGTTCATAGAAGCACAATTTACAATAGCTACAATTTGGAGACAGCCTAGGTGCCCGTCAACAGATGAGTGGATCAGAAAACTGTGGTACATCTACACAATGGAATTCTATGCTGCCATTAAAAAGTAGGAATTCTTACCATTTGCAGCAACCTGGTTGGAATTGGAGAATCTTATGCTTAGTGAAATAAGCCAGTCAATGAAGGAGAAGCATCACATGATCTCACTCATTTGTGGATAATAAAGAACATTATAATCTGATGAACAAAAGGATAGATACAGAGAAAGTAAAGCTTCAAACAGACTGTGAAATTACAGCAGGAAGATTAAAGTTAAGTGAGCTAGATAAGAGATCAATCAAAGGACTTGTATGCATACATATAAGCATAACCAATAAACATAGACACTGGGGGGTTGGGGTATGCCTGGGAGGGAGGGGGGCAATGGGGAGAAATGTAAAAAAAATTAATAAAAATTAAAAAAAAAAGAATTTCTACAGGGAAAAAAATAAAAGAATGAAATGATAACAGAAACAAACTTTAGGTCTAGAGAACAAAATGATGGTTATCATAGGGTAGGGTTTTCAGGGAAAGGGATTAAGAAGTACAAATTTCCAATAATAAAGTTAATCACAAGTATATACAACACAGGAAATATGTCAATAATATCATAATAACTATATAAGGTAATAGATAGTTACTAGACTTATTGCAGTGATCACTTTGTGAGGAATATAAAATGTTAAATCACTATGCTAGAATCAGTATGCTATACACCTAAAACTAATATAATATTGTATTTCAACTATCATTAAAAATACATTTTTAAAAATACATCCTTCTGTAGTTTTACAATAACATCCAAAACTGTTTACTGAATATCTAGTGACAGGTATCATGCTAGCCACTGGGTATAGCAATTGAGAATAGCCTGCTGATGGTAATTTAGCTGTTACCAATGAACCCATCTAATTACTGTTAGAAGTTAAACTGTCAGAAAATATATATACATCCTACTTCAGATAGGAGAATATATAAAAATTAGGACTTTGTTACAAAGATGAAGCAATTTATCATTTAAGTACTTTCTTGCTTTTTATAAAATAAAACAAGTTTGAAGATCATCTTTATTATACCACCACAAAAATGTCAAGTTTTCTAAACATTAACATTAAAAAATAGAAAATATAGCCCAGCGGACATGGCTCAGTGGTTGAACATCAACCTATAACTAAAAGGTCACAGTTCGATTCTTGGTCAGGGCACATGCCCAGATTGTGGACTCGAGCTCCAGTGTAGGGCATGGAGGAGGCAGCCAATTGATGATTCTCTCTCATCATTGATGTTTCTATCTCCCTCTTCCTTTCCCTTCTTCTCTGAAATCAATAAAAACATGCAAACATTAAAAATCAAAACCACAGGAACCTCTAACTTAACTTAGTGTGCAAACAATGGCCCCATTAATTGGTTATGTCTTCTTGTAAAGATACTAGTGCCCCAGTGCATGGACTCATGCACAATGAAAGGAAATTAATTAGAAGGTGGGTAGTGGAGCAGGACTGGGCAAGATGAATCGAACACCCCCTGGAGCCCACCTCCCATGATTCCTCTGCAGGGATTGGGCTGAAACTGGCTCGCCAAGGGGTCCCAGATTACGAGAGGTTGGTTCTTGGGTGATGCACCCTGCAATCACGCTCCCTCTTCTCTGGTTCAGGGGTGCATAACCCAAGAACCACTACTGCATAGTCACCACAGCTCGGCAGCTCTTACATAGAGCATCTGCCCCCTTGTGATCAGTGCATATCATAGCTACCAGTCAGAGCATCTGCCCCCTAGTGGTCAGTGTGCATCATAGCTACTGGTCGGATGGTTGCTTAGCCTTTTATACAGATAGATATTGGAATAGAGTCACATTAATTTGTGTACTGTTTACAGCTACTTTTGAACTATGATGGCAGAAATGAGTAGTAGTGAGAATCCATATGGTCCAGAAACCTAATTTACTATGTGGTCCTATTGGAAAAAAATTGCCAACTTCTAATGTAATCGATTTGGGTTCCAGTGTCTATATAAAAATGAAATAATAAATTAAAAAATAACTAAATTTTTAAAACATTGAAAAAGTCCAATAATCTTAAATAAAATATTAAAAGAATCACAAAGGCACTTTTGAACTATTTTATTAGTTTATGACTATGCTACTTAATTAGTACAATTTATTCCACTAGAAAGTTGTTGAACTTTCCTATAGGATTTTTTCATCTCTGAAATGGTAAAAATAATTATTAGCTATGACAAATTATTCTAACAAAATAAATTTTTTTTGAAATCAAACAAGAATTAAGATGTAAAGGGTTTAACAAGGTGATTGGCACATAGAATTTACTCAACAGAAAAAGAATAAATAACAACTCACACTTCTAGTTCCTGTCAACAATTGGTACCTGATCAACTCTTTTATCACATACAACTATAATACCGAAACAATATATAGCATATTATGTTTCCATACATTGAATAAGAGGCAGCCCAGGAATGAGCTCCATGAGAAAAGGAAAACATACAATAAATCTCATATCAGCCAAGGCTTTCTGCCCAGACATTTTCCAAATTAGCCTATACAAGGAGACAAGAGTGCTAGCAGAGGAAATGGACATATTCCTAGAAAAATACAACCTTCCAAAACTCAATCAGGAAGAATCTAAATATCTCAATAGGACAATAACTATGTAGGAAATTGAAGCAGCCATCAAAAAGCTTCCAGCAAACAAAAGCCTGGAACCAGGCGGCTTCACAGGGAAGTTTTACCAAACATTCAAGGAAGAACTAAAACCTATCCGCCTCAGACTACTCCAAAAATAGAAGAGGAAGGAACACTTCCAAGTTCCTTCTAGGAAGGCAACATCACCCTAATACCAAAACCAGATAAAGACAACATAATTAAAGAGAATTACAGGCCAATATCCCTCATGAACATAGATGCCAAAATCCTCAACAAAATTCTAGCAAATCATATTCAGCAGTACATCAGAAAGATCATACACCCAGAAATGCAAGGATGATACAATATCCACAAATCTATAAACATGATACATCACATAAACAAATTGAAAGATAAAAATCACAGTCATATCAAGTGATGCAGAAAAAGCATTTGACAAAATCCAACATCCTTTCTTGATAAAAACTCTCAACAAGGTGGAAACAGAAGGATCATACCTCAACATCATAAAAGCCAATATGACAAACCCAGAGCTAACATACTCAATGGTCAAAAACTAAAACCATTTCCCCTAAGAACAGGAACAAGACAGGGATGCCCACTCTCATCACTCCTGTTCGACATAGTCCTGGAATTATTAGCCATTGCAATAGTCAAGAAGAAGGAATAAAAGGCATCCAAATTGGAAAAGAAGCAAAACTGTCCTTATTTGCAGATGACATAATATTGTATATAAAAAAAAAAAAAGACTTCATCAAAAAACTAGTAGATTTAATAAATGAATTCGGCAATGTAGCAAGATACAAAATTAATGCCAAGAAATCTATGGCATTTCTATACATCAATAGTGAACTTACAGAAAGAGAGTCTAAAAAAGCAATCCCATTTACCATCACACCGCAAAAATTAAGATAACTAGAAATAAATTTAACTAAGGAGGTAAAAGACCTATATGCAGAAAACTACAGGACACTAAAAAAAGAGAAAGAGGAAGACATAAACAGATGGAAGAACATATCATGTTCATGGATTAGTAAAATCAACATCATTAAAATGTCCATACTACACAAAGCTATCTATAGATTCAATGTACTCCCCATTAAAATACCAATGACATATTTCACAGACCTAGAACAAACTCTCCAAAAATTCATCTGGAATAAAAAGAGACCTCGAATAGCCACAGCAATCCTGAGAAAGAACAAAGTAGGTGGGATCTCAATACCAGATTTCAAGCTGTATTACAAAGTCACTGTTCTCAAAACAGCCTGGTACTGGCACAAGAAGCAATGGAATAGAATGGAGAATCCAGATATTGATCCAAATCACTATGCTCAATATTTGACAAAGGAGGCATGAACATGCAATGGAGTCAAGACAGTCTCTTAATAAATGGTATTGGGAAAATTAGATAGATATATAAAAAAAAAAGAAACTAGACTACCAACTTACACCAATCACAAAAATAAACTCAAAGTGAATACAGGACTTAAACTTAAGATGGAAAATCATAAAAATACTAGAGGAATCCACAAATAGAGAAATCTCAGAGATATACTGAAGCAATTTCTTCACCAATACTGCTCTTACTACAATGGAAATGAAATAGAAAATAAACAAATGAGACTATATCAAAACAAAATGCTTTTGGACAACAAAAGAAACAATCAACAAAACAACAAGAAAGCCCACTATATGGGAAAACATATTTGCAAATGTTATCACTGGTAAATGTTTAATTTCCAACATCTATAGGGAACTTACACAACTTAATAAAAGGAAGATAACTGATCCAATAAAAAAGTGGGCAATGGACCTAAATAGAATCTTTTCGAAAGAGGACAGAGGAAGGCCGAGGGACATATGAAAACATGCTGAAAGTCACTAATTACCGGAGAGATGCAAATCAAAACAACAGTGCAGTACCATTTCACACCTGTCAGAATGGCTATCATCAACAAATCAGCAAAAGACAAGTACCGGTTTCACCTTTTACAGGCTTTTTATCACATATCCCTTCCTTAAAAATCCTTCAGAAAAAAATAAAAATAAACTCTCACATTCCATTAGAAAAAAATGGAAACATTCATGGTCTGAATTTTCTGGATTCCCACAAATCTTGGTACTCTGTGCAATTTCCTCATATACAGGTTTTGAGGGCTTGGATTTAGTTCCTGATAAACACTACATAGGTAAGTGGGACATCTGCCATCCCAACTCTGGGAGGACCAACTAACATAAAACAATTGAAGTCCATCTTGATGGTCTCGACACTAATTTTTGTGATACAAATTTATAAACTGATTTTTGTAAAGAACTGGGTTTTAAAAATGTATTTAACTTGATGTTTTCTATCAAAATAAATGAAGTAAGACGATCAGTTAATAGTCATTAAAAAACAGTTGCATAAAGGGAAAAAACTTGCAAATGGCTAAGTTGGAAGTATTATTTTTAATAAGCAAGAGAAGTTCAGAATGCTCACAATGAAAAAAATGCCTCAACTTTTTTAAGTATAACAAACACCTTGAGTGGCATCTAGATTTCTAATGAAGAATGATGATACAATTTTGATAATGTATCCTGGACTGGTTTTACACCGTGCTTTGTACTGGATCTGCTGAAGCATTTGTCCAGTTTTGTATCCTGTGAAAGTTTGTTATTTTCTTGGGTAGACATTCTTATAGAGTATTGTCTTTAAAATCAGATGGTCTCTTCTATATTGAAAGCATTTTTATGTTTTCTAATTTAAAAATTAATATTTTCTTATAGATACTGTGCAATAAAGCTGAAGTAGGATGTGTGGTTTTTGCAAATGCTTTTAACATCTGATAAAATTTTACATTTGTAAAATTAATATATTGTACTGGTACAAAATAGTTTTATATTTTAGAAAGCTCTCTCAAAAAAAAAAAAAAAAAGACAAGTACCAGCAAGGATGCAGAGAAAAAGGATCCCTAGTGCACTGCTAGTGGTAATGCAGACTGGTGCAGCCACTATGGAGAACAGTATGGAGTTTCCTCAAAAATCTAAAAATGGAGCTCCCATTTGACCCAGTAATCCTACTTCTGAGAATATATCCCAAGAATCTAGAAACACCAATCAGAAAGGACATATGCATCCGTATGTTCAGAGTAGTACAATTCACAATAGCTAAGATTTGGAAACAGCCTAAATGCCCATCAGCAGATGAGTGAATTAGAAAACTATGGAATACTACGTTGCTATAAAAAAGAAAGAATTTGTACCATTTTCAGCATCATGGATGGCCCTGGAGAGCATTAATGTTAAATGAAATAATCCAGACAATGAAAGAAAAATACCACATGATCTCACTCATTCATGGAAAATAAAGGACATTATAACCTGATGAATAAAAAAGATAGATACAGAGGCAGTAAAGCACCAAACAGATTGTCAAATTACAGCGGGAAAGCTGGGGAGTGTTGGGGAGGGAGGGAAATAGATCAACCAAAGGATTTGTATGCATGCATGTAAACACACCAATGGATACAAGACACTGGTGAGATGAGGGCATGTGACAGGGGTTAGGGGAGGCTGGGGAAAAGTCAATGAGGCAAAAAGAGGAGATATGTGCTTATATATAATACTTTAAACAATAAAAAATATTTTTTAAAAAGATAGCATTTAGATGCTACTCTTTTCACTGGAAAAATGTAATGCTCACCCTATGAGCACTCAGGTTTTACTAGGCACTTTACTTATACACTATTATATAGGCCTCAACATTGTATAAAATTTAATAGATGCTGAGATTGAAGGAAGTTTAGAAACTACTGGAAATTTTGTTTTAAAATCTTAAAAATATTCTTACCCAGTTTTCAAATCAAGTTTACTAGCTTACTCAAATGAATTTTTTAAATGACCAGATTATGTAGTTTTTTTCCTTTGTTTTGATAATGTATGGAATTGCATTGATTGATTTTTTTAATATTAAACCATTCTTAAATTTCCCACCAGTAAATAAATAAAAATAGTTAAGACATAAAGGAGAGACAATTAGTTCACAAATGGATAATAACAGCATACAAATGCAAGTATTTTTTAAAAGCAAAGTGATTGTCAGTTTAAGATCAAAGATACAAAGAGCTGGAGTGTCACTCCCACCAATATAAGAGAAAAACAACAACCTTGAAAATGCCAAATTAATGACTTTTCCTGAGCTCATCATAGAACTGGGGCCACAGGTCAAACAACTAAGTTGAAATCTGAAGAAAGGCACCTAGGGGATGAAATAGGACCTGAGTTTTACCTAACCTCGGACAGATACCACTGAACATTATATAAGCTGCCAAAAGATTAAACTAGAAATTGTAAATGCACTGCTAAAGAATGACTGTTAGTTATCAAGACAGCAGTGAATCCTAGGAGCTGCAAAACATAGGGGGGCTACACACTGTGATATGTGATTTATAATAATAAGTATATATTTGTTTATCTACCCAATTCTTGGCAGAGCTTCTAAAATCCTTGGAATTTTCCAAGTGGTAAGAGAAATATAGGTGTCTTTTGTTCCTAATAAGCCCCTTTCTTTTATTTCTCTCCTTTCTTTTTTT
>PVJN01045018.1:0-16867 GCA_004026805.1 Lasiurus borealis
TGTCTGGCTTATTTCACTAGCATAGTGCCCTCCAGGTTCATCCATGATGTAGCATGAGTCAGCACTGCTCTCCTTTTTGGAGAATCCAAGTAGGGCAACGGGATTCAAGTCCATAGCCACAAAGCTGGTGAGAAGGGTGTCTGCTGGGCATCGACCGTCTGCAGACAAACCAGTTTTAAAATGTCACTTTTGCCTGGCAGGTGCGGCTCAATGGTTGAATATAGACCCAAGAACCAAGAAGTCACTGGTTCCATTTCAGGTGAGGACATATATCTGAGTTAAGGGTCAGTTCTCAGTGTGTGTGTGTGTGTGTGTGTGTGTGTGTGTGTGTGTGCAGGATGCAGCTGATTGATGATGTTTCTGTCATTGATGTTTCTCTCTATCTCTCTACCTTCCTCTCTCTCTAAAAATCAATAAAATTGATATTTAAAAAATTTTTTAAGTTATATTTTTTATTCATTTCAGAGAGGAAGAGAGGGAAGGGAGAAGAAGACAGAGACAGAAATACCAATGATGAGAGAGAATCATGGATCGGCTGCTTCCTGCACGTCCCCTACTAGGGATCCAGCCTGCAACCTGGGCATGTACCCTTGATTAGAATCGAACCGTGACCTCCTGGTTCATAGGTGGATGCTCAACCACTGAGCTATGCTGGTTGGACAAAATTCATTTTTTTAAAGTCACATTTGATATCATATTTACTGAAGATGTGGGCATCTTTGACGTCAAATCCAGATTCCTGGATATTGAGATGGAGAAGGTGCAGCTCCATATTCAGGATTTACTTGAGATGCCATCTCAAGAAGTAGCTTTAAGATAAATGTTTGATGAAGTTAAAGTGAATGTAAACCTTTGCATATGCCTGCTGAACAAGAAATTCCATGACCCAGCTGGTGTGGCTCAGTGGTTGAGCATCGACCTATAAACCAAGTGATCAGGGTTTGATTCCTAGTCAGGGCACATGCCCAAGTTGTGAGCTAGATCCCTACTTGCAGGAGGAGCATTCAGGAAGTACCCAATCATCCTTCATCATTGATGTTGCTATCTCTCTCTCTTCTCTCCTTTTCTCTCTGAAATCAATAAAAATATATTTAAATAAACACGAAATTTCATGGAAAGTGAAATGCCTGACAAAATTTCATAGATTTTTGTATCACCTGGATTACAAAATGAATCTGTCACCCTAGCCAGTTTGGCTCAGTGGATGGAGCGTTGGACTGTACACTGAAGGGTCCCGGGTTCGATTCTGACCAGGGACACATGCCTGGGTTGTGGGCTCAATCCCCAGTAGGGGTCGTGCGGGGTGCAGCTGACCAATGATTCTCATTATTGATGTTTCTATCTTTATCCCTCTCCCTTCCTCTCTAAAATCAATAAAAATACTTTTTAAAAAAAGAAATGAATTTGTTCAGTGTTTTTATTTTTAAACATAATTGCAATCACTGCTTACAAAAATGTCCTATTTTCAGAAAAGAAGATCACAACTGTTTAGAAGAATGTACCTTTTTGGTTATTTGATACTACAGCACAGTGATACGCAAAATGAATGACTCTAAACACTCCACATATACTGTGGAATAGCTACTCCGATTTAAAACTTACAGCATTCTGTGACTTGTTTTAAAGTAGAGGAAAAATGAATTAACTGACTAGCGGCAAATGTGTAAGCCTGTTTTCTTATGAAAAACATTTGTGTCCTGTTTAGATAATGTAATTCTTCACAGATTTTTTTTTTAATCTGTGGAGAAATGGGAACCTCCTTATTTACAAATGAGTCATTTACACAGGTGAAACAGCTGTGTGACCACCAGCCAGATCAAGTTCCAGAACTTCTCCTGCTGCCCGAAGACTGCCCGTCCTGCTTCACTGTCCCATCTGAGGTCGCTGAGGTTTCCTGGGTCACAGCTCCTTCTGGTTGCTGGGGCCCTTCCATGGCACGAGCACCGTCATTTGTTCCTTTTCTCCTGCTGGTGCGTGCACGCTTGTGTGGTTTCCTGTTTGGAGCTACGGGAGTGAAGCTGTCGTGAATGTCTGTTTTCATCGCTCCTGAGTTGTTTTCCAAAGTTGTGCTATTTCACACTCCAATCTGCAAGGAATGACAGTTCCACTGGATCCATGTCCCCATCAGTGATGACATCGTCCCTGGTGTCCCTGCTGCTGGAGAGGACAGCAAAGAATTGTGCTTCTGTTCCCTCTGCCCCCTTAAGCCAATTAAATTCCAGTTGATTCAATAATATACTAGGCATGAGGGTGGCATGCAGGGACACGTGACCTCGGTTTACAGGAGGATCTGAAAGAAGTCAATCTTTGCAAATTCTGGTGCAGCTAGACAAGGCTCAAGAAGGAAGAGATCCATGTGTGACCCTGGGCCCCTTCTGCCCACATGGCGCTTATCTGACCCTTACCTGCTCATTCAGGCTTGACTGGTAGGTAGCTCATTGGTTTTCTCTCTAGCACATTGTAGGGACCTGTTTGACTTCAGGTAAGTTCACTATCGCCGTGGCTCTCCTCTCCTCCCCACTCCCCAACCTATCCTGTTCATCTCTGTTTAATCATTTCTCTTAACTAGGTGCTGAGGCCAGTTCATGGCAATTTATTTAATGTAACCCTGACCTCCATATCCTTTGGAGTACTCCATTATGTTCAAGACTTCTCCTCTCCCTGTTCTTTTTTTCTAAAATAGATTTCCATTGATTTCAGAGAGGAAGGGAGAGGAAAGGAGAGGTAGACACATCAATGATGAGAGAGAATCATTGATCAGCTTCCTTCTGCACGCCCCCTATTGGGGACCGAGCCCGCAACCCAGGCATATGCCCTTGACTGGAATCAAACTCAGGACCCTTCAGTCTATAGAACAATGCTCTATCCACTGAGCCAAACCAGCTAGGGCACCCCTCCCTATTCTGAATCCCAAAAAGAAAAAAGAGAGAGGAGGGGAGCGAGAGGAGAGAAGAAAGAGATACATTCATAGAGCGGGGCCTCAGAAGCTCCCAGGTACCCTATAATAGGGATATCACATCCTCCATGATGAGATTCTCTATTTGGAAAACACTTCTTTCTACATGATACCTTTATATGAGGAGAGAAATACCTTTTTGCGAATCTATCCTCATAGAGGTCGGGCTGCCACTAGTGAGCCCTGTGACTTTGGACATGTCCCCTAGCTTCTCCGAGCCTCAGTTTCTCTGTGTAAAATGGGTATAACCAGGCCTTCCAGCACCACCACCACCCCTCCCCGTGTCCCTGTCAAGCAGCCCATTGTTTCCTGGACGTTGTGACTGAGTATGCTGTACAAAAACCGGACATGACACAATTCTGTCTTGGACGGAGCACCGGAGGAGAAGTGAAGGAAAGGTCACGGGAGTGGGAGGATCTACTTTCCCGCTCCTGACTCCCACCCTTGCCCTTCATCCCCCAGCACTTTCCCTTTCTCTTTCTCTAAACCCTCTCCCTTTTGCTCCTGGCTTCCCGTTAATCCCCACCACCCAATTTTTCTTTTGGTTTCTATTTCTTTATAAAATCCTCCCCAGTGCAGAGAGCTGCCTGGCTGGTGTGAGAAGCAGCCGTGACCTCAGAGGTGGTGGAGAGATGGCCTCCAGCAGTGACATGACTCCCTTCGTGAACCCGGTGAATCCCCAGGCTGTGGGCACAGGCCCGCAGGGCTGACTGGCTGCCTTGCAGGGAAGCCGCTCTGGCTCTCCTAGGAAACCTGACTGGGATGGCAGAGGGAGAATGGGGGGCTGACTTGCCAATTGGGACAATCCTGACACAACCTCTGCCCCAGGCCAGTCTCACCTGCCCCTCAGGACTGAGGATTGACAATCATCGCACTGGTGCATTGCCCAGATGATGCTGAGCTCCCTCTGGTCCCCGTCCTGTCCTGTCCTGGGTGCTGAGGGACAGAAGGGCACCGGTCAGCACTGGAAGAGTGGGGCTTTGTTGGAAGGAAAGGGGAGCCCGGCAGTGGGCCTGGGCACTGTCTTAGGAGATGAACCCATTTCAAAACAGAAACAAAAATAATCACTGAAGTAAAACAATGAATACTCAAAAGGAGGGACGGGGACTTCAGCTTTAGAATCTTATTTCATACCAATTGGCACAGCAAGTGACCTTTTGTAAGGCCTGAATGGCACGAAGCTCCAATAGAAGAGACAGAGGATTCAACATGGGTTCAGCCATTTCCTAGCCACGTGACCTCCGGCGAGCTGCTTTTCCCTGTCTGGCCTTCAGTTTCCACATCTGTAAAATAAGGGTAACTCTAGCCTCAGAACCCTTAGTCTGATCCACTCTGGACATTCTGAGGTTTCTGTGGGTGGACAGATAAGGGTCTCGTTGTAAAACTCTTATTGTCTGTTGTGTGCACCTGTAAATACTGTACATAAGAGTGTCTGTTAATGGCCCTTTGGTTTCTCTTTGTTGCTCAGTTTAATTTGTTTAAAGATGGGGGCATATCCCACTTAGCTGGGGGCCCACCTGCTTGTGGAGGACTGAGCCCTTAGCAGGGATTCCAGGAGCTTCCCAGCAGCTGCCGATTCTTTGTCTCAGGGACCCTCCTTGCCCTCCCTCTTAAGGCATCTGCTGCCCAAAACGCTTGGCTAGTGTAAGAAAGTCTGTCTGTTCTGATTGAGAACTCTCTGCGAGCTCCTGTCTGTCTATAATGTAACTTTGATTACAGATATTCTTTGCTTAGTTTCTCATCTTTTGGGGAGTCAGCTGGCTGTTGTCTGTTGAATCCTCTGTCTCTTCTATTGGAGCTTCGTGCCATTCAGGCCTTACAAAAGGTCACTTGCTGTGCCAATTGGTATGAAATAAGATTCTAAAGCTGAAGTCCCCGTCCCTCCTTTTGAGTATTCATTGTTTTACTTCAGTGATTATTTTTGTTTCTGTTTTGAAATGGGATAAGATCTCTTTTGATATATAGGCTTTTATGTTGTTATATCATAAGGATTCTATTCAGAAAGAAAAATATAGGGAATAAATCTTTTAAATGCCCCAAGTCTCATTCCTAGAGGGCTGGAGCTACAGAAGGACCCTCAAGAAGGCTGCCAGTGCTTCAGTGGGGCCACTCCCATCGTGTGTGTGTGTGTGTGTGTGTGTGTGTGTGTGTGTGTGTGTGTGTAGCCTATGTAATAAAAGCCTAATATGCTAAGTGTCCTGTTGACCAGTCAGCTGTTCAACCAATCAAAGCGTAATACAGTGGCACCTTGAGATACGAGTTTAATTTGTTCCATAACCTTGAGGCATGGGAAACTATGAGACGCTCGAGTCGCAGTAAACTGGTGGGTCGTGTGCAGCCAGCTGATCCGCGCGATTACTCATATCTCAAGTGTTGCTTGTATTTCAAAGCAAAAAATTGCTTGCTCGCCGGCTCATATCTCAAAATCTCATATGTTAGGGCACTCGTATCTCCAGGTACCACTGTACTTGAAAAATCTGAAGATTGACTAGGGCTAGTAGTTATCTGCTAAGTAATGCAGGTTAAGAGCACATCAGACAAAAGGCATCCTGAAGATTAGCTTTAAAATATCAAGAAACCAATTTGGAATTTTGCTCAGAGAGACTAAGAAGGAAGGAGGTGGTAGAGATACCTACTCTGTGCCAGTCTCTTTCCCAGACATTTTCTCACGAAACCATTGATCTTACGCAGAAAGTAAGATTTATCCCTATGTTACAGATGAGGACACGGAGGCAAAAGAGGTTACATGGGCTTCCTGAGGTCACTCAGGAAACGAGCAGCAGAATTAGGCTCCAAACCAGGCTGATGCCTGGCTCTAAAAGGATGCAAGCCTCACCATCACCATTGTTCCTTTCAAGGGGCCCGGGAAGGGCATTTGACCAAGTGGGCTCTATGGGGCCTACGAGGCGTGCAGATACCTCACCAGGGCCTCCGAGGTGGCCCAGAGCCTGGGGAGCAGGAGCAGGAGAGGAGAAGGCTGCCCAGAGGATGCACAGCATCCAGGACCAGGTGCTACCTGAGGTGGCTGGGAGGGCAAAGGTCATAGTCACACTGTTCCAGGTGGGGTGGACAGGAGGATGCATTCTTCTTGGCCTTCTCAGGAGAGCAGAAGGTTTATCCTTTAGGATAAGCTGCTGGCCTCTTTGGTTCCTTCGTTTTCTGAGTTTTCAACCAGGGCCCTGGGCCTTTGCCAGGAGCCCCTCTCACTACCCGGGTTCCTCCCCCTCTCAGGGCCATGTTCATGCTACTTCCTCCTCCTTAAACCTGCTACTTCCCTTGAGAGGTCAGCTCTGGGTCACATGGTCTCAGAGCCTCGCAGTCTCCTTGTCAGTCTCAGAATGAACGTGTAACTCCCCAAATTCAGGTCCAGTTCCTCACAGGCAGGAAGATCCCTGAGACTGGGACTGCATATGCCCAATTCACACCTGAATCTGGCCTCTGGGACATTGCCCGACACAGCAGGACGGCCACTAGCAAGTGCCAGAGGGAAAGGACAGAAGGTGCAGGATCCTAACTGACTGCTTTCTCCCTGCAGGTACTCACCATCAAAGGGGGTCTCCAGTATGGACATTTGATCACTATCAAAGGAAATGCTCTCGTGTTAAATGGAACCAGGTACTGGAACTGTTGTTTCCCCCAGCCTTGCCCCTTAGCAAACCATGGCGCCTGTCAGCTCAGGCTGGTTCTCCCGACGCTGTCCAAACTGCATGTGCCTGGCTCAGGAGATGCTGAAGAGTAGGACCTGGTTCCTGCTAACACTGCATAGTACCCCTGCCCTCTGCCAATAGCATCTGGACACCATTAACATAGACTCCCCATAGACACAGGGAGAGCGGGAGCTCACAGTCCCGGGCCAGCCCAGGGGCAGATCATTATGGTCTAGGATTGCACGTTGCATGCAAAGACTCAGAGATGCCAAAACAATGCCTCCTTTACTTCCCATGACGGCCTTCACTTACCCTGTGGCCCCTGTTTGGCTGATATTCTGCCCTTTTATTTAAACTTGGCATCAAATGTAATTTCATTTCTAGAAAATACTAAGGCAATTCAAAATACAAACATCACCTGGGCACTGTCTCCCACCCGGGAGGGGACTTTGGGGCTCAGGGAAACTTTCACATCTTCTCAGAGGCCCAGTGCCCTCTGAGGCTGGCCCAGCCCTGGCTGTCCTTGCTGAGGTCCAGGTGTGTGGAGGTGAGGGGCTCTTGCCTGATTTGGGTGGCCCCCACCCACCTGGTGGCTGCCTGCTAAAGCCCACGGTGCCCACAGAAGCCCTTCTGCACAGACAGCCCTTTCTTGGGAGCCTCTGTCTCAATCCCAGATGTCTTTTGTCCCCATTGGTCCTTTCATCACCTCGCACGGGGCTTGGATCCCTTCACACCCCAGGCCCGGCCCTGCCTCATCTTGGTCTGTAGATTCTAGTTAACTTTCTCCACCATCGCCTTCCGTGCCAGGTGGGCATAGGCACGCTCACCCTGTGACACCTCCCCAAGCCCCGAGTGCCTCCAGGAGACCCGAAGGAGAGTGAGGCTCCCAGATGGCCCTAAACCCTGCCATTGGGGAAGCTGAGCCCTCACCGCAACTCCCATCCCCTTCTCTCTCCTTCTCCCTCCACCTACCTCTTATCCTACTGTCCCCACTTCTTCCCATGGGCACTGTTGCACTCTCTCTCCCCTGGGGCAGGAGTTTGCAAAGGACCAGAGAAATGGAGCTGGAGGACCACAGAGGGAAAGATACATCCAGAGATATTTCAGAAACGATAGCTCCATGTGCAGAGGAATCTGGACTCGGTTTCTGGTTCCACAGTCAGTGGGAGCCTCCTTTCCTTTTCGTGTCCCCAGACAGAGGGCTGGCTGGGCTCTGGGCCAGGGCACTTCCCTGCTGGCTGAGGGCCCCCAGAGGGAGCTGGTATTGAGGAGGCCCCCAGAGCTCCGCCTCCTCCACAGAGACACCAAATGGGTTCTGCAGGAATTGAATGGAAGGTCTAATGGGCCACCTCCAGCCTTAGTACAATGCCTGGCCCTGTGGGGGAAGCAGAAGACATGAAAATGGTGGCGCTGATAGGGATCCCCGAGTGCTGTGCCTTAGTTGGAGACACCAGAGTGACCCCAAGAAGCAGGCTATTTTCCATGCTCATGCTGAGTTCAGGGAAGGCTGGAGTAGATGCCTCAGTGGAGAACCTGGGATTGGGGCTGGTTTCAGGCCATGTGTCTGGGAAAAGGCAGAACAAACGTTTATTCTGGCCCATTTGTGAGCCCAGTTCCTTGGAAAGTTCTTTTTCTTTTCTTATTTATTTACTTATTTATTTGTGTGTGTGTGTGTGTGTGTGTGTGTGTGTGTGTGTGTGTGTTAATCTTCACCCAAGGATATTTTTTTCCAATCATTTTTAGAAAGAGTAGAAGGAAGGGGGAGAGACAGAGAAGGAGAAACATCTATGTGAGAGAGACACATCGATTGGTTACCTCTCTCATATTCCCCAAACAGGTCCAGGGATCAAGCCTGTAATGTGCTCTTGTCCAGTTAATCAAACCATAATGAGTTTTATTCCAAACCTGATCCAACCGGTCAGCGGTTGGATGCTCTATCCACTGAGCCAAAGAGGCTAAAACTCTTTTTTTTTTTTTAAGTATTGATTTCAGAGATGAAGGGAGAGGGAGATGGGAATAAAAACATCAATGATGTGAGAGAATCATTGATTGGATGGCTTCCTGCTGGGAAGTGAGCCTGCAACCTGGCCTGTATCCCCACTAGGAATTGAACCATGACCTCCTGGTTCATAGATTGATGCTCAACCACCGAGTATCCTGCCTGGGCTGGAAGGTTCTTTTATTTTAATTCCTCACCTTAGAACCCAAAGGAAGTTTTGAAGATGAGGACTTCCTTCTGAGGAGAGAGACAGGAATGAATGTCCACTTATGTGGGTGCTTTCTGAATACTGCTTCACCAATCATCCCCAAAGAAGGGAGTCACCCCCCTTTCCTGGGTTCAGTGAGACCATAGTTCTGAGTCATTCCCTCCACCCCCATGACAAACAGTGCCAGCTGGGGTCAGGGTCCAGGCCTAGGGACTTTAGGGCACCACTCCACACCTCATGTGTGGGACACACCCCAGCCTCTGATGAGGGACAGACACACACACTGGAAGTTCTCATGCCTGGAGAGCCAATATCCATCCCATGCCTCCCCTGTTAGACACCATCTCTGCAGGTAAACTCCATCAATGTCACATGTTCTCTCCATTTGTTCTCTTCTTTCCCAACTGAGCAGCCGTGGGCTGGCCTCTAACCAGTACCCATTGGGCATGAGAGGCTCTTGCTTCTGGGCATATTCCTGGATTTGCATCTTCATACAAATGTGAGAGCAGTTTCCAATACCTATGCTTCCTGAGGCTCCAGTCAATATTGTTCTTTACCCCATTCCTGCTTATTTCTGGAAAGTCACCCTGGAAAGGGCAAAATGCAGTAATTACACAAAACACACTAAGCGCATATTAGGTAAACAAAAAGAAAGGCAGCAAAGTGGGAAGGGTGCAAGCTGCCTCACAGGTTGTATGCGAGTTCCCAGGCACCCGGAAGTCAGAGGCCCCGCCCTCCTGCTCCTACCTTTGTCAATAAACCAGAACACTGTCTGATTTCCGCCCACCTAGGTTTGCTGTGAACTTTCATATCGACTCCAGTGACAAAGATATTGCCTTCCACTTCAACCCTCGGTTTGAGGAGGGCGGGTATGTGGTCTGTAACACCAAGCAGAAAGAGTGGTGGGAGCAGGAGGAAAGGACGATGAGAAATCCCATAGAGCAGGGGAAGCCCTTTGAGATCAGCATCCTGGTGGAGAGCGCCTATTTCCAGGTGAGCGGGATTCTCCTCCCTCCCACTGCCTGTCCCCCTGCCTATTGTAAACAGATAGCCAATGTGTCCACACTGTCACTACTTGAGCCAATTCAGCAGAGACAGAGTTGAATCATAATGAGTGTTTATTCCAGTACTGCCGGCAGTATGGGGAGAGCAGCATGTCATCCACAAAAATCTGCTCTGAATCCCATAAGCCAGCTGCTTATATTGGATAGAAGGACAAAGGATTGATGGGGGGAAAGCCAAAGGGGAGCCAAATGGGCAGTTAACAGGTAAGCAGGCTGGAAATTTGCAAAGGCCTGCAGGTATGCAAAAGGGCTGGGGGTCTTCAAAGAGCTGGTAGCTCTGGTTTCTGCAACAAAGTTGTTAATCTTTCTATGATAATAGGCAGCTCCACATGGGGAGGTTGGGCAGCATTTCCAGGTGAGTCCCCAGGTCCCACAGGACTGCCAGCCAGGTTAGAATGTGCCTTCTTTAATCAAAATAAAACAACCACAATTAACAGAGCATGAGTAATATGTCTTAAAATTCTAGATGGTTCCCAGCATTCTATTACTGCCCTTATCACTATCAGGCACGGAGAAATGCCTGTAACTAATTACCCATGCAGTGCCATTGTACAGAAAACAGACTTCATACACTTCACCTGCACCTACAGAGCACCTGTTGCTTCTGTTACCAGGAAGTAAGAGCTGGTAAGTCCCCACCTGCTCTTTGGCCTTGGGTACCAGGTGACTTCCCTCCTCTGCTGCAGCCTTGTGCTCTCCAGGTCCTTGGCAGCATCTGTTTTTGTGATGCTGTGGCAGCCCTTCTGCAGGCCTAGGGGTGGCTCAGGGCTGCGTGGTGTAGTCACTGCTCCGGGAGAGGGATGGCTGTGTCTGTGCTTCTCTGTGTGAACGGGCGCTCCCAGGCCCTCAGTGTGCAACCTGAGGTCCCCTCTCCTCTGCTCCATGAGCACTTTATGCGCATTGAAATGTGCATATTGAAATGGCATCCCAGGTGAGCTGAGCAAGACAAACTTAGAGCAAGAAACAAACAAAAACTCAGAAGCCAAAACTAGAGCCAAGTGGTGACTGTTTGGCTGCATTTGGGACCACATGTGTGTTCCTGTACCTGGAGCAGCTCTGAAGCCTGGGCCCCCACCTACAGGGCATGGAGGTGAAAACCAGACAGGCCTTAATTTCTAGAAGCAGAGGTCCTAGTGCTCAGGTATGCTCCCCACCCTGGTCTGGGACCCCTGTCCTGGACTATGTGCTCCCACTGACAGGTGAAGGTGAATGGAAACTTCTTTACCAGCTACACACACCGTGTGCCCTTCCACCGCGTGGACAAAATCTCTGTCACCGGTCCCGTGGGGCTGTCATGCTTCAACATCCACGTAAGATTGTCCATATGCCACCTGTCTCAGGGGCTGGGTGCAGGGGCCAGTCTATGCCTAGGCCCTTTGGGTGGAGACAAAGTTTCCAGCCAATCTCTCATCCAGGTGACTCTGGGGATAGAACATACCTCTGGCTATCCCTATCCCATCCTTTTTATGTCACCTTTTCTGTCCAGAGCACCTGCCTCAGCCAGAGTCCTTCCCCTCTTGTCCATCATTCTGTACTCCATCTCTGGTTAGCAGGCCATGTGGTTCCAGAAAGTACCCAGCTTGGGAATCAAACTGAATCTTGCTCATTGTCATCAGCTGTGGGATCTCAGACTTGTGAGTCTGCCTCTCCCAGCCTCTGTTTCCTCATCTGTGCAAGGGGCACAGTTACAGCCTCCCCAGGAGAAATTGTGTGGGCTCAATGAGGCAATACATGTCAGAGGTCATGAAATGGCCCCCCGAGGGCCCACACAAGGATCTATTGGACCCTCTCTGTGTTTTCCACCTTTTGAATGTGGTGCCAACATCTACAAGGTCAGGAGCAGGTGTGTGTTGTGGAGCTGAGTGCTGCTGATGGCTGCACCACCGTGTGAAGGCCCTGAATGCTGACGGTGGTAAATTTTATGTGCATTTTACCAAACATTTTCCCGGTCAGGTGATATCATGTGAAAATCTAAATGTCTCACTTTTTGTGAAAAATGGGAAGATTGGGGTGTGCCTGGTCCACATTCCAACAGGGCCCCAGGCACCTGGATTAGAGATGTGAGTTCCACATAGTAGGCCCGCAGTGAATATGAGCTCCTCTCTTTTTGGTCCCATCTCTTACTCTCTCCCTCTCACCTACTCTGTCTCTGCCTGCCTGGCTTTCTCCCTCTTCCCCAGGCCTCTTGCCTTTCCACTCTTCCTTGGCTCATTAAAGCTTCTCTTCACTCCATGTCACTTTTTTTTAAAACATATATGTTATTGATTTTTTACCAAGAGGAAGGGAGAGAGAGAGAGAAACATTGATGAGAAACATCGATCAGCTGCCTCCTGCACACATACACCCCCTGGGGATATGCCCACAACCAAGACACGTGCCCTTAATCAGAATCGAACCTGGGACCCCTCAGTCCACAGGCCAACATTCTATCCACTGAGTCAAACTGGTTTCAGCTATGTTGCCTTTTGTTTTAACAGGACACCCGTGCAGTCTCTGGCCAGAAATAATCTCTGAGGTGCAATCCAAATCCCAGTCCCTGTGACTCACCTGAGTCTGAAGAGCAGAAACCAAAATGGAATTGAACATGGACACCTGGGAGGTTGAGCAGTCAGCAGGAAGGACAGGGGTCTGAGAGAGAGGCTACTTCCTGCCAGTAGGCAGCTAGGGTGTCTAAGCCCCATCATGTGCATCCAAGGTTTCCTATCTCCAACCACCAGGCACCCAGGCCCGGGACCTGGGAGGCATCCTTAGTCCTTCCCGCCCTTCTTTAATATCCCTCCAGGGCACCAAGGCCTCTCCTTCCTGAAGCCACTGCTTTGGTCCATTTCCCCTTTCTCCCCTATCTGACCCATTCCCCCTTTCTCCCCTCACACCCACCCCCTGCCACCGTGACCTTCCATAAGCAAATCTGATGTCATCCTCTTCCTGCTTAAATCTCCTAAAGGCCCCGGGCTCAAATAAAGCTCCAACTCCCAAGCTGGAGGAGCAGAATCCTCCCCAGTGTTGTCCAGCCCACCTCCCGGACTCCCACTTCACCATGAATACCCTCCATCAGCCTCCACTGCTCACTCCAGACTCCTTCCGGCCACCACGCTTTCGCCACCTCACCCAGCCAACCCCTAACTGCCCTTCAATGCTCTGCTGAAATGTGCTCCTCACGGGCACCTTCCCTGCCTGGCAGGTGGCTGGATGCCCCAGCCCCTCCCTGTCTCCATGGACATCTCACAATTCTGCACGCCAGGCACCATGTCCTGTTGTAACTGTATTTACATCTCTGTCTTCGTCACTCCACCTGACCTGCCCGAACCTGTGAACTTGGAATTGTGACTTGTCCCTTTGTGTATCCCCAGTACCTTGCACAGTGCTGGAGTGCAGTAGGGACTGGATCAGTGAATGAGGGGTGTGGTTTGCACAGTCAATAGAAGGAGAGACAAGTCAGGGAAAGCAGACCAGTCTGCTGGGTGGGGAGGGGCCTCGGCAGGAACAGGAGCAGGGCCTGGCCCTTCCTTGGCCACCTGAGCAGTGGGGGCAAGGGCAATGGTGTCTCCCTACCCAGCTTCCTGTGGCCCATCACGGTGCATGGTGGGCCCCTGCCACCTGCCACACTGACTTGAGGACTGGTGTGCTCCTGGGAGCCTTTGCAGGGCAGTCTGACGTTGGCCCTGGCCTTGGGCGGACAGGGTATGCTGATGCAACCAGACACAACTGGGTACCATTTTGTATTTGATTGCTTGTTATTGTGCAGGCTTGGCAAGGTGCTTAACGTCTCTGAGCCTGTCCTCTCACTTAGCAAAACTGAAGCTGACCCTGGTGCAGACACAGGCAGGATTCCTGGCCCTGGGACCTCAGGCTGGAGCACATGTCTGTGTCTGCTCTTCACCTAGCTCTGCCTTCCCTGTCCCTGCCCAGTCCCCGCCCTCCCAGCCCTTCCTGATCTGGGGCTTTTCTGGGGAATACAGGCCCTTATCTCCCCTGCTTCTGGCTATAGCCATCCAGGACTGGAGAAGGCTGCTGGCTGGGCATAGCTTCCTCTGTCTGGGCAGCACCTGGGGCTCCTTCTGCCCAAATCCTAATATCTGAGGTTGGAGGTGGGCAGTGGGGATTGAGGGTCAGTGCAGACTGAAGCCCAAGTTCAGTCCCCTCAGCAGAAAGGGAGCGCCCTGGGCCTTCCCAAGCTTCCAGGCCAGGCGTACCCCTCATCTACCCCTTTGCCCCATCCCCAACCTCCATTCTAGTCTCCCCTCAGGCTCAAGCCACCAGCTGGTGGCTCTCTTGGGAGGTAGTCTCCTCAGCCCCTCCTCTTTCTCAACCTTTAACCTTTCCTTGCACCCTGTACCAACCTGTCCCCTGATTGACACCTGCTGGTCTCCACCACCTGACCTTTTCCAGCTGGACACCCCCCTTTCCCAGTGCCCTTCAAATAAAGAGAGAAAGGGGTTGGCACATGCCCACGGCAGTTTATTCAATGTGTTTGGAGACATGCTGCTGTCTGGGATCAGGGTGTCCTAGTCAAAAAGAGCATAGGGTCATTCTGATGGGGTTGGAGGTGCAGATCCATTTCTACTCTCAGTGGGTTCCTCCAAATCCCACCAGGTGTGGGAGAAAGCAGCTGGCCTCAGGCTTTATAGACAGAACTTCTGACAGGAAGCCTGACAACAGAGGTGAACTTAAGAAACAGCCCCAAGCTACTGAGGTAGGCCAAGGGCAGGGCCAGAGCCTGGAGGGCCAGGAGGGCTGACGGCAGGGCCCGCTCATCAGAGTCCCCGGTCCCAGCAGGGGGAAGTGGCAGCTGGAGTCAGGAGAAGCTGACTCAGAAGAGCGGCTTGTGTATGTTGTTCCACTGTGGGCCCCGACATTAGGTGTTAGTGTGATGGGGAAAGTGGCTCGGTGTGTGGGGTTCTCCCAGCCCCTGGGCCAGTGCCAAGGGACCCAGGTCCGTGCCCACACCCTGCTCATCCCATGAAGAATCCAGTGCCTCAGGAACTAGGGTGCTGGCTCAAAGTGTAGTCCTGGAACCAGCAGTATCTACAGCACCTGGGAGCTTGTTACAAATGCAGAATCTGGGCCCAGCCACAGATCGGAATCAGAGTCTACACTGGAAGAAGGAGATTCCAGAAGGTTGCATGCATGAAAGCAGGAGAGTCACTGGTCCAGGTGACTGTGTTCTTGACCACCATTGTTCTGATGATCTGCTGGGACCCTATAGGTTAGCATGTCCTCTTCATCCACCCCCACCTCCCCATCTGAGTAGGGAGACCAAGGAGCCAATGAATCAGATGCCAAACCCAAGCTGGGAGCCAAATTTTTCCAGTCCCCACTTAGGCCTGACTGAGGGCCTTCTGGTTCCCACTGAGAGCAAGAAACATGGCTCAGTCCCTTAGCAGCCCTCCCCAGGGAACATATGTGTGTCCTTCCCTCACTGTCATGTCCTTGACCCTTAGCTCCAACCTCACGGGCTTTGTAATCCAGGTGCCCAATCATTATTAGCCAAACTCTCACGAAGCTGGAGGCCCCAGAGCAAAACACAGAGACTGTAAGACAAGGCTGTGCTCAGGCCTCTGCTAAAGAGCAGGCATCACCCCATCCATTGCCCATGGGAGATGCCTCAGCTGAGCCTGTGCTCCCTCCTTCCATCCCGGGTTGTCAGATGAGGTGCATGTGTGGTACCCTCCTAATCCATTTCATGTCAAACTAGCATATCCCTTTAGGGGGGAGGGGCATGTTCAGGCTGCTGCACCCAATAGTCTCCAAGTCTATATAACTTAGGGCTGTTCCGCTTATAAAACACAACACACACAATGTGATTAAAATAAAATGCATTTCATATAAATATCTCCATCAAAGAGTCATACACGAAAGGCCTAAATAGCCTCAGGAGCTGACTAGGGTTTGCTTTTTTAAATACAAGGGCATAAATAACTGTACATGGGGAGAGGGGCTGGGCTAAACACAGAGTGGCTCGTCATCGCCTCCTGGTGGCCCCTCCTAGAGGTGCACTCAGAAGAAAGATCCATCCTCACCCACTGGCCAGGCCTGACATTGCAGATCTACTCTCCAAGGGACCAGGGACAACCCAATTCTCCATGATCCAGGGAGGGTGTGCTCAAAGGAGACAAGAGGTTCCACTCAGTGCAGGCTGCTACTTGGTAGCAAGTCAAGTAAAGGGGAAGGAGATGGGGAAATGAGATGGGAGACTTGGGGACATAATTTTCCACCATCTCCCCAGACCCGTTACGTCAGATAATGGAGAGTTGGCTCCATTCTTCAATTCTGTGGCAGCACCTTTAACTTCTCCTGTGGGCTGTTGGAACTCTGGGATCGCTAGGCTGCCCCACTGCCCCATCCTTTTTCATCTTGTAGGGAAATACCGCACTGAAGATATCTTCGTGATAGCGCTTCTGGCTCTTTAAGGGAAAAGGATCACCATGTCAGGCCTGCTGGTCCAGCTACCTCTCTTTCATCAGGTCCAGGCTAGAATGAGCTCCTGGGGTTCCCCAGCTTCCCCATCACTCCTACACTCATGAGCCATTTGTCTTTCCAACTGTCATGCTTGGATCATGCTTGAACCTCACTTAGAATCTTTAACCCCTCCTCTGCGTGCTCTGATGGGGACCTCCTAAACATTTTTTCAGGCTTTATGATGGACAGAATAGCTGGCCTAGTGCTCTTCCCACAGGATGCTCCCGGAAATGTGGCCTGTGATATACACACGTTTGGTGAATGCTACATATTTTCTCCACGGTTAGAAGCAGTGTCACTCTGCACAGGAGCATGTTAGAAGCTCTGCAAGTCTTATCATAAAGCAGCGTGTCCACCTTTGTTTACCTGAGCAACCAGACCCAGCTGCACAGTCAGGCTTTTGACAGTCCCTCCAGCTCTGACCTCTGCCACCTCTAGAATCCCTTAGACTTCATGATTGTGCCGAGCCTGACTCTCCTGGTCCTGGCTCCCTGGCCCAGGCCCCTGACCTGCAGCCCTAGCCTGCACCCTGGC